>JAVFBZ010136012.1:21292-45201 GCA_032466195.1 Katharina tunicata
TTTGCCCTGGTGCTCTCTGAGACTACCGCGGGTGGTTGGGTGGAACCCTCCTTTGCCCTGGTGCTCTCTGAGACTACCGCGGGTGGTTGGGTGGAACCCTCCTTTGCCCTGGTGCTCTCTGAGTGAAGGGTCATCAGGAAGACGATTTGTTGTGGCTGCCTTTTTGGAGTCCTTTCCTTGCCCCGTGGCATCCGTGTCTTTTGTTGAGGGCGGTTTCCTTCAGCAAGTAGGCAGGCATGCTGGCGGATTAGTGAACCTTTAGTATCGCGTAAAACCCTAATCAATCAATTAGAAATATTAGAATTATCTTAAACAAAATAATTTGTCTAGCATGAAGTTAAACATGTACTTTAATCTAATGATGATTAATTGACTTCTATACAGTTAATTAAACGCAATTAATAACTGCTTGGCATGACATTAATTCTATTCTTTGCTTCTGGGTCTATAATTATGATTCTAGAACTTATTGTATTAAATATTTCAATTTTCGTGCCGTCAAATCTTTAAATGTTTGCTACATTTGAATATATTTGATGGGTTGCTTATGTGGTATCTGTAATAATTTTTTGTCTTTTTTCGTCTCTTTAAACCTTATTTCAGTGTTTCTCAACAATGATTAAACCATTAAAACTCCAGACCTGTGCCAAATAAAAAAAATTGTGACCAAAAAAGAGAATTTTTGTTGGAAAAATTTTCCTGATTGATTTTCTTGTTATGTCAAAAATTCTTGAGGATTGTATGAACTGCAGAATTTTTGGTCAAGTAGTCCATTCATCAAAATTTAGTTCTGCAGTTTGTTTCCAGATTATATTCATACTGTCATTCTTAGCACTGGAGGAAGTTATCTTTCTGACAGCAAAACACTAAAGTGACTACACATTTGATGTTTGTGTCGCTGTCTACTGTTGGAATACAGGGCTGCATATAAGTTAAACACCCTTGAACACGGCGTTTAACACCAATCAATCCATCCTCCGAAACAAAATCAAGCAGTGAAAGTATTCTGTTTAAATTTGAGACTTTTTGTTGAGAAACACTGGTTATATATTTTATAAACATTTTCTGGTGGTTATATGTGCTTATGTTCGTTTGCTTTTTTTCTTTCTTCATTTTTCCCCCCTTGCTGTTTTTCTGTGCTGTGCTGTTCCATTTTCCTCCCTTGGCAAAAACAAAAAATAGACCTGCTCGTCCCCAAAGCTCTCTCGCTGACGGCAAACCCCATTCTACCAGGGGAGGTAACCATGAAGGATGCTGATCGTCCACCCCAACCGAAGAATCTCCAAGCCGCCTTAATTTCTACTAGCTTTGTCACGTTGCTATGGAAACAGCCTGATAAGTCACATCTTTCGGGTCCAGTCGCCAAATACTCCGTCTTCTGGAAAGAAAAGGGATCCAACAGGTTTGTTTACTCTATAAAATTTGTCAAATTAAATCATTCCCAGAATAAAATTGGCATGTTGTTAGTAAAATCCTGCCTTCTCTTTGGGGGACTGTTGTTCAACAACAACAAAAGCTTGCACAACAACTTTTTTATTATAGAATGCATAATTAATTTCTGAACAATGCATCCCTAACAAAAAGGAGAATGCGAGTTGAATCTAGAGCCAGCCTTCTGTTGATTTAGCTCCTATCCTTTAAGTCTCTTTGACTTAGGGCCAAGCCATGGCTCCGTGGTTGAGTGTTGGACTACAGAACCCCCTTCACTGTACCAGGAATAGGTTCGATCCCCCTATGGGCCTTAGGTATATAAGAGAATTAAGATCGCGGGGTGTTTTTAACGAGTTTTCTCCTCGGTTTTCCACCATACACAGGCAATGCTAAGTAGGTGAAATACTCTTGAGTACGACGTTGAACACCAATCAAACAAACTGTACCCATTATAGCTTCGAATCAGCTTGTCAACCTTAAGTATAAAAGGGAAGTTTCGCGCTGAAGATGCCGGGTGGTGTTTACGAGGTTTCTTCTTGGTTTTCCACCATACACACAAAGTAAACACCAATTAAATAAATAAAGAAATCTATCCTACGAGGCCAAGAAAAGGCCTTTGGCTGTGTGGCAGGCAGTATGTTCCAAGCTTACATTTATGCTGCCATTCTTAGCACTGTCTGGGGGAAAGAGATATTTCTTGAAATGAATTCACAATAGTTGGTGTTAAGAATGTCCCTGCCTATTTTTGGAAGCCGCTATCGCCTCGTAGTGAAATAATCTAGAGAATTGCGTTAAACACCAACCAATCTGAAAAGGAATGTTTCTACATTTAATTCCAAAAACACTTATATCCTTGAAACGTCCAGACTGTTGAATGCCGTTCAAAGTTTTTTTGCTCTTTTGTGGGGTTACTGAAAAAAACTAACCAAAAAAATTAGCTCATTTTTCCAGAGATTGCACCCTAAATTTGAGAACACAAAAATAAATTCTTAACAGGATTTCATAGCATTAACAAAAAAATTATGTAAACATCAACAATTATTTTACAAAGTGATTCAGTTCAAAAGAAACAATTTCGTTAATCATAACAAAAATTCTGTGATAATTTTCCAGAGAGCGTGTGATGAATACAACAACAATAGAAGCCAATATCCAGCACCTTAAGCCCAACACCGTTTACGAGTTCCGAGTGGTGTCGTACAACCTAGTGGGTCCGAGTAAAGAAGCTGCCCAATTAACAGTGAAGACGGAACCAGAAGGTAAGGCTTCAGAATTTGTGTAGCGACATTTGGTAGCGAACTTCCTGTGCCCAGGTGCTGTCTGGGCCAAGGGTGATAAACAATAAATAATTAGTTGTTATCAAAACACTTTACACTAGTTGAATTTCTTTTAGTGATTGATTGGATGTGAGCTTCCTTAGCCCTGGTGCTTGCATCTTTTTTTTGGTAATGTAAATGTATTGTGGTGTCTTCTATGTTACAGATCTCACTTAAGGTGGTTTCCTTCACCTATTGGGCTGGCATGTCGCCATATAAGTGAAATAACCTTCAGTATGGCGTAAAATCCCAAGTAATGATTGATTGAGCCCTCGGTAGTATATTCTGAGCTATGTCATCCTGCCTTTACTTAGCAACTGAGGGACATTTTAGGGTTGTGTTACACCGCCGTCATATAAGTGAAATACACGGTGTAAAACACCAAACAATCAATCAATCATTTGATGGGCGGTCTTGCACAGTAAATCTCGCCTTTTTGTACGATGTTTTGCGTCCTTTTTTTGTTCTGTATCTTCCCGTTGTTTGCGCCCACTGTGGTGTCCGTCTCCTATTGGTCTAGAACGCTCACATGAGTGAAGTTTGAAAGAAATTGTATGTTTTGTTTCTATAATTTGTTTCAGTTTTTGTTCCGAGCCCTGCGACAAATGTCCGTGCCTCAACCCTCTCATCGAACTCCATTAAAGTTGAATGGGACCCCCCACATCAAGAAAATGGAAACGTCATTCAGTATCAGCTAATCTATTACGAAGTTGGCGCCAATAAAGAACATGAAGTTACTGTGGACGGATACTCCAAAACGTTAACAGGCCTCAACGCTTTCACCGAATATAGTTTCCGAGTCGTCGCTCATAATCAAAACGGACCAGGCATGAGCACTGAGGAGTTTGTTGCCAGGACATATTCTGACAGACCAAATGCTGAGCCCCAAAATGTTACGCTTGAAGTTTCCAGCACTACGGTAAGTTTGAAAGAGAATAGAAACATATTTTCATTGAAAAACGACAAACATTTGTGAAAAAATTAAAGTCAATCTAAAAAAAATATAGAGTATACTTAGACAATAAATTTCCAATCACAAAGTTTTTGTTGAAAAATTGCTGGCGAAAACAGAAGGAAACATTGCTATTTTCTCAAATAATAAATACTTTCAAAGAATCTTTTCATGATTCAATCTGAAGGATTCTTGCCTGCAGCTTATCTTGTCTTTAGGCCATGTATTGTTGAGTCTAGAGTAGTGAAACTGAATTGTTAGTCAAAACTCAAATTCGACTGGGTTCTGTTGCCATGCTATTGGACAGTCTTGTTCAGTCATTGGTTGGTCTAAAGAAGTTTACTATGTATGATTAGACATGTCCAACTAGCTCTGATCATATCAAACTTGATTCGACGGAATGTCACACCAATCAGACTACATCAAATTACTCGTCCAGTCGCATTGCTTTGAACTTGCCCTGACATTAGCTTTAGAGCTGGTCACTAACATGTGGAAAATTTTGAAGCCAGCCAACATTTAGAGCTCTGATCAAGTACATCATCATTCAAAATATATTTAGCAATTTACAGACTTTTTTTCAAATCATGTCGTGTTGCTGTGGTTACAGAGTATAATTGTTCGATGGGAGCCGCCTCCAAAAGAACAACAAAATGGCCTCATAACTGGTTACAAGATCCGCTACAAGAAGAAAGGTGGTGAAAGTCAGATTGCTACACCTGATAAGAATCGGCGCGCATTCGCTTTAATAAACCTTGACAGAAGCGCTGAATACCTCGTACGATTAACAGCCCTGACTGTTAACGGAAGCGGACCAGCCACTGATTGGCTGTCGGCCAAAACTCTCCAAGATGATCTGGATGGTAAGATATTCATAAAGTTTACAAACATTTTGGAACAGCTTAGTTGATATTGTAAATTTTCTTTAGCTGATTATTTTTCAATGTCATTTTAGAATCTCGAGTACCCGGGCCGCCGACAAACCTTCGTCTTCAAGCATATAGTAACTCTATCATTGTGCGATGGGATCCCCCCGAGGATTCGAGCGTTGCGGTCAAAGGTTATTACCTTGGTTACGGCAAAGGAATACCTGACGTCTATCTCCAGGTGTTGGACGCTCGCCAACTGCATCACAGAATTGAAAATTTAAGTAAGTGAATTTTAACCAGATAAAAGTGACCAAAATTTCAATCTTACCAAACTGCAATCAGTGTGACAGAATTTTTTTTGGTGATTTTATGGGAAATACATATGAGTTTAAATATGTCCCCCCATGTAATGGCCTTGTTTGGTGGGTTTTTTTTGTTTTTTTTTTAAATGTCAGTGATTTATGATTTGAATCTTCAGCACGCCGTCATATCATTGAAATAACCTTGAGTACGGTGCAAAAACCCCAATCAAACAAACAAGCTCTCGGAGCTAAGAGGCATTGCAAATTGTTGTGACTACCTGTCCTTTTGCAGTCGTGCCCTTGTCTACTCTATTGTCAGTGTTGTTGAGGGTGATTTCCTTCAACCATTGGGCTGGCATGCCGTCATATGACAGTATGGTTTAAAACCCCCAACAAACAAACTAGACAATACAATAAGTGAAAAACAAAACTCATGTACTTACATAAGCTAATTTGCCATGTTATTTACTTCCAGCTCCCTCCGTACAGTACGTCATTAGTCTGAATGCCTTTAACGAGAAGGGTCACGGATTTAAAAAGCTTGAAACGGCCACGACAACGGAGGAGCCTAGTAAGTGTATGTCATCGCTTCTGCTTCTTCTATTCAGTTTATTATTGTTTTTATTATTTTGGTATTAATTTCTAGTTATAAATATATGAAGAGACCACCTGAAAAACAAATTTAGGCTCATTTTGGGATTATAGGAACGGGGTCTGATCTTCAAGTGAAAACGTATTAGAGTAAATGACTGGAATATGTCACATTCAAGAAGGACAGTCCTTGGTTGAGGTTTTATACTGACAATATAAATGAAATGACTTGAAGTTTGGCATAATATATATAGTATTACATCTTCATAAAATTCACAGAAATGGTGAAAAATAGTTTATAGTCAAGAAGTTAAGTCTTGTTTTGTTTTGGGGTTTTTTGGTGGGAAAGGTTGTTTTTGAATTTTTTATTTGGTTAAAAACTTAATTTTGATAACATTTATTTTTCTTTTGTATTTTTGTGGTTTTTGTCTAAGCAATGTCGTGCATACTAGTTGTTCTTGGTGAAGTGTTTTCTGTCCACAAATGTTGTACGTTTTGGTGTACTTGTGTTCTGTTTTATTTCAAGGTCATCTGTTCACCTTCAGAAACATGTTTCATAAACTTTATATTTTTATTTTTTTTTGTGTAAATTATGAGTTGCCCTGTAAATGTTTCTTGTTATAAATTTTTGTCATTTGATTAGTAGCTATTAACAATATTTTGTTATCTTGAGATCAACTAATATGTTTCTTAAAACAGAAGGCAATAGTTAGTAAAACTTCGTATTCTGAGCCAAATGTGAAAGTTGAACCGAGGAACTTGTATGCTACACACCCTTTAACATAGGACAGTATGTATTGAGCTTTTATTTAGCACTTTAGAAACAGTACCTTTTTGACGGAGCTTTTACTTGAAATGACTTCAAATATTTAGTTGTGCTCGTCATTGTCTTCTGTTGGAGTTCTGTGCCGCCATATAAGTGAAATATCCTTGAGTAGGCGTTAAACAACAATCAATCAAGGTGTTAGATGTGACCTTGTTTCAATCTTTACCACGCACCAAAACGAACACACCCTATGTTCTACTCTGGCTGCAATATTGCTAAAAGTGGTACAATTTTCTTTATGATTATTTTCTCTTTTTAGTGCCGGAACCTGCTACTCCTATGATTCCGCCTGTTGGTTTGAAAGCCACTGTTTTATCGGCTAAAACCATCGTTCTGACGTGGACAGATTCGACCTTGGGAAAAAATCAGCGGATCACTGACGCTAGATACTACACTATCCGTTACACTTCCATTCCTAACAAGAACAGTCGTTATCGCTATAGCAACAGCACAGATTGTAATATACATATTGACGACCTGAAGCCCAATACGCAGTACGAGTTCTCTGTCAAGGTCATCAAAGGTCGTCGGAAAAGCACATGGAGTCTAAATGTCTTTAATACAACATTTGAGTCTGGTAGGAATATAACCCAATATTTACAAGAATTTTGTTATGTAAACAAAAACAAGACATAATTTTTCAGTATTTTACAAATACAAAAGCTTCATTCAATTAAGGAAATAAGCTGTTTCTTCTGTAATGTTATAAAGAGGAATTTTTTCCTCGAACAAATCTTACATAATTTTGTAATAGCGAAATAACATATATTTCTTGTTGTCTTACTTTATAAAATAAAATAAAGTTTGCAAATTTGTTTTATATTTAACGTCTTTTAGGGACATTAGTCTGTGAACTAATAAGACGTGACTGATATGAATTACAATTTGTTTTGTTACTTTGTAGTGAAGTTTTGGTATTGTTACTAACTGAAAGTTTGATAACTGTGCTAGTAGGTAATGTCCTTTGATGGTAATAGAGAAGTTGTTATAAATAATAGTCTTGTAAATACATTAACATGTAAGAAGAACTTATGTAATTTAATAAAAATGTATTAGCTTATTAAATAGAAATGTATTCTCTTCATGTAAAATCGTCTTAAAACACCAGTTTCATAAACCATGAAACTAACCATTTAAAAGAAACCATCATTCAATTTTCACAAATATTTTTCTAGCACCAGGCTCTGTCGCAAGGGACCTAACTCCTGTTCCTGTTGAGGGAAATCCCATGGCTGTTACATTGAACTGGCAACCCCCTCAGCGACCTAATGGACAAATCACAGGTAAGTATTTTAAATGAATTGAAAAAAAAAATATCAAATTATCAGTAAAATTTGTAATTCGATTATTTTTTTTTTGCAGTTTTATTTATTTACTTTAAATTTTTAGAATTGAAAAAGTGTTATAAGTGGTATACCCTTGAGCATTGACCTTAACACTAATCAATCAAATTTTGTTCATTGCAATGAGTAAATCAGATTTAAATATTTAACTTTATTTGGTATATCATATTTTTGAATATTTCACATATACATCAATTTGATCCTTCATTTCAGGTTATCTTGTCTTCTACACGACTGATTCAAGCCAGGGTGACAGGGATTGGGTAGTTGAGGATGTCCTTGGCGATGACCTTTCCACGACAATAAGAGACCTCACCCCTGATACGACCTACTATTTTAAAGTTCAAGCTAGAAACAGTAAAGGTTATGGCCCAATGTCACCCACTGTAATATATAGAACTCCAAAAGGTACAATTTAAAACAAAAATTAATCAAACAACAATAATAGATATAAAATATATTTTTGAAGAAAATATTTGTGTTTATTTTTTCTAAAGTTTTACCATTCTGTAGAACCCAAATTAACTGGTTAAATATATTATTATAACAAAGTAAATATTAATGTTGAAACGCCAGTATTTGACTTGATAAACTGATCGTTAAGGTATATAAAGTTTGACTGATCAGTTTAAAGGATATATTCTTTCACATTTAAATGATAATGTACTTCTTAACTAAGTAGTAGGTTATAGCTGCTTCTGGTGCACTCTGAGTTGAGGGCATCAGGAAGCCAATTTGTTGGGGCATCCTGTTGTGAGTCCTGTACTTGTCCCGTGACGTCCTTGACTGTTGCCAATGTACATGTAGTTGCGGGTGGTTTTATTTGACCATATGCCTGGCACTCTGCCTATCAGTGAAATACCCTTAGGTTTAAGAACCGTGTTAAACCCCAAACTAACCAACCCTAATGGTAGTTGGATGGAAGCTTCCTTTGACCTGGAGGTATCAGGAAGCCGACGTTTTTGGTTTTTGCCTTGCAAATAAATCAATAACTAAAAAAGCTCACTAATTGAAAATAATATTACATGTATATTTCTAGCTGATGGTACTGGAGGTGGCCGTGTTGAAACTCCAGACAGTGACGATTATTTTCAGCCTGGTAACAATCCAGAGGCAGAAGGTAAGGAGTTACCTCCCATTGATTAGAACTCTTCAGTGGCCATATTCATAAAAACATGTAAATAAGTCTTAATGTTGAGATATACGCGTCAAAAGTTTAGCATTTTATTTTTTATATTTTTAATGAGAGCATTATAATTTGTTAAATTTGTTTCTATTTGAATGTTTGTCTGCGTTAAAATCTCTGATCGATTTTATATACGGCGTCTTCTTGTTTGTCAATAAATATTTAACTGTTTGGAAGGTTTTTCTTCTGATGATTTTAAAATAAAGTTTTATATAAGTGCATAAATCTGACCAAATATTTCCAAAACAGTGCAGCTTTCTGGGCTAAGGGCAGTATGTTTTTAGGTTGCATTCATTCCATCATGCTAAACACTGCAGGAAAATTATCCTTCCAACAGAGCTAGTGAAGTGACCTTACAGTTTTTGACAATGTTTTCGTCGGAATACATATAAGTGGGATATCCTTGGCGTTAATGATCAATCAATCAATCAATCAGTGCAAAATGCATGTAGATTTTCATACATGTAAGCATCATATAAGTGGTCGTTTTGCCGTTAGCATTTGTAGTTCAGTCGGTAGAGTTCTGTCCCCCTTCCCAGATGTCCCGGGTTCGAGTCCCGGGGAAGGCTAGCAAAATTGTCCTTCTGTACTTTTATGAATATCAAACCAACAATGGCGTAATCTATTTAGATGTATCAATGTCCTTTTTGTTCTTTTAGAAGGGAAAGCAGGGAAAGAGAACTCTGGAGAGCAAAAAGGTTTATCAAACAACGTCCTGATAATAATCATAGCCTGTGTTGTGGGAGTTACCTTCTGTGTGATTATTTTTGTCGTCACCTTGGTATTCTGTAGACGAAGGACAAACAACATCAACAGGAATCAACGAAATAAGTAAGATTTTAACAAATTTGTCTTCCATTGAATATGATAGTACGAAAAGGTATGCTGTTAAACTATTTTTGTGAGATGATTTCTTGTTAATTTCATCCCATGTACTCAATTCTGTCCTCCTGTGGCCAATTCTTCGAAACACAGTCCAACATTAAAATACTATGAAGTTTCTTATTTTGGAACTTCAAACTGTAATATTGGGACAATGTCATCTTGCTTAAAATCATCTACCAACAACAAGGACTTAAAAATTAATATAAACAGGTTAAACGATCTCATTAAAATTTTGACAAGCTGCATTGTGGAATTTAACCCTGGCAGATAAGGTCTTGATGAGATTAGGAAGATTCAGCTGGGCTAATAAAAATAGCTTACCCTACAGCCAAAACATTTTCAACAAGGCTAGATTTGGAGCCTGTGATTGCCCTATGTGAGTAATGGAGGTGTAGGGTTGCAGGAGGATGCAAGTTCATATAATTCGTTTATGTCTACAGGGGTACTTACAAATCCCCGAACAAAGGGCCTGTTAAGGACGTGAAACCCCCGGATCTCTGGATCCACCATGACCACCTGGAACTCAAAAACATGGAGAAAACGCCAGGGGGTGAACCTTCTATGACGGTTACGCCAATTCCAAGAAATTCACAAGAAATAAAACGTCACGCCGATGACCTTCAACATAACCATGACATGGATAAAAGGAGAAATTCATTCGTTGGTGGGTATAATTTTGTTTTTTGGACAAATTTTCAGTTTAATTTTTTTTTTAAATTAAAATAAGTAAACTTTAATACGTACGGAAATTTGAAAAATATTATTGAAAGTTTAAAATATTGTTTTTTTTGTCATCATTTTCTGATGTTTATGCTTTAATGTTTACTTTACTTGAAATTAGGAACATTTAACACATAATTTTCTGAGAGTTACTTGGACATTCTTCTCACGGTTCTTTTTACCTGACAATTTTCGCATTCCTTTTTAATTTCTAGCTGCAGAGCCGCCTAGTTACGACGAACGATATCAACAACGTCCTATAACAGTGCGACCAAAACCTATAATGTTACCGGTGGATTCACAACACCCGCCCAGAGAACGTAAGTTCTTAACCAAATTTCACAGAAGTCTTTTAGCAGGTTGATGGCTGGTTTTAGCCTAGGATCCTGCGTGTTTGAGGCATGTAATAGCTCAATCAGTTTTGTAGTGTTCTGCCTAACCCCCTTGTTTCAGTATCCAATATATACAGATACCCGTGGGCCCTAGGCCAATGCCTATTGGTAAATCCGGCCATGCCCTTTCCTATGTACTGTCTGTCGCCCTGAGGGTGGTAAGGTGAAATTTTCCCGTGCCCTATTGCTCTCTCAGCTTAGGCACATCATGAAGCCCATTTGTTTGAAGCGTCCTGTTTAATGTCCTGTAAATGTCCTGTTTATCCTAATTATTGCCAGTGTTGTATTCATCAGTTGAGCAGGCGTGCCAACATTTGAGTGAAGTAACCTTAAGCACAGCGTTAAACACCAATTAACCAAGCGACCTATTAATATTGATTGTACAATGGCAGATGGTTGAGCAGGAGCCTTCTGTGCCCTGGTGCTCTTTGAGCTAAGGGGCATCAGGAAGCTGATTTCTTGCTGGGACCTGTTTTTGGTAATGTTAATGTATTGCCGTATCTTGTGTTTTTCCAGGATCGTTTAGGGTGGTTTCCTTCACCCGTAGGGCTGGTACGCCATCATATGAGTGAAATAATTTGATGTACTGTTTAAAACCACAATCAAACAAACAAAAAAATATATATAAAATTCTATGTCTGAAGAAAGTGCTAGTTTCGCCATCTGAAATAATACCTCATATTTAAATTGTTTTGCAGCCAATGAAACTTTTAACTGCCATTCAGAATAAAGAAATAATCCAAAACAATGTTTTACTAAATAAATAACAATGACTTCCATCTTTGACTCTTCTGTGTTCCTTTTTGTAGCCATAGCAACCGTAACTGCCATGCCAAATGGTCACATGATGCAGATGATGGATCCTAGAGATCAAGGAATCCCGATGCGACCTGTTTACCCCCGCACCCAGTACAATACCCAGTACTCATCCACCCCACGGGTACATGCCGGGGACGTATCACAGCCTAGCTCAAGTAAGTCTGAATATACCGGTACCTCTCTTGTCTTGTTTTAAAATATTTGTGGTTTACAATTAGCGTAGAACATTAGCCAAACTGCAAACCAAGTACTGCAAGAATTTTCGTGCAAATATATATTTTATGAAGACATTAGTTGACGACCTTGTGACTTATTTCTAGATAGAATGATTTTGGCACCAAGAGGTGGGTAGAGTTGTTTATTTCAGGGCCCAGTTGTTTCTTAACAAAATTCCGTGGCTACCAACACATTCATCAGTATCATGATTCTAAATTATATCGAAAATATATCATAGGATATAAGACTGTAACTGGTATCTTAACAGATGGCCATACAAGATTCTGAAACGTAATAAAACCAATGATTAAATTGAATAGCCCTTGACCAACTGGACCCTGGTTGTATCAGCATGAATACACTTATCACCTCTGCACTTAATTGCATCTTGAATTATTTAAATCGATTAAAATACTAACAGATCACTTTGTTCACAGTTTTCTTTTAAATACATGGAATAGGAATAAAGCTTGACCTCCTTCTGTATTTTAAGTATTTTTCATTGGTTGATTGGTGTTAAATGTTGTTCTTCTTGGGTATTTCACTTATATTACGGGGGTGTATTTCAATAGTAAGTAGCGACTCTAACACTATCAAAAAAATATAAAATCACATGTTCTAGGTCTGTTGGAAAGATAATATCTCTCAAGTGCTTTGAATGACAGACGAATGGGAGCTCAAAACATGCTGCCATTATGGCTTGGGGCTAAAGCATTTTTGAAAATTTAAACTCATGAAAAAATCTTTTATAATATTTTAAACGGCTTGCTGAAGTGTACGCTATCCCATGGCTATGCAAGGTATAAATCTCTACCGGAAAAATACTTGTTATCATATATGTGAAATAACCTTCAATACAGCATTAAACAACAATCAAACAAAACCTTGTAATTCTACGATTTTGCCGTCGTTTGGTTCATGCTGTCATACTTTATAGAGCTGGAGAAAAACATTATCTTTCCAACAGAGCTTACACAAATGACTCCAAATTTTGTAAGTTGTGTTAATGTCTCTTTTTAATGATGGGGCATCTTTCCGTCATGTAAGTGAAATACCCTTAAACATCGTTTGAAACCCAATCAATTTTGCATTTTAAAACTGTTTAATAAAATGCAGAAATTTATGACAATTTTTTGTTCTCCACATCCAGCAAGGGAAAATTACAGTATGATAATTTTTTTTCCCAATAATTTGCTTATCACCCTCAAATATATCATTTTAAGTTAATTTGATTATTCTGCATTGTGAATTTGTCTTTCTAAGAATTTGTACTGAATTACAGGTTTGATTTAGCTACTAACATTCGTGATACAGTAGCACTTTATGAACTTTGAATTTACAAATTTTTAAATTTCGAATATATTCTGAAACAAAATTCATGATTGTTTGAAAAGTTGTCTTAAAAGAATATTAGTTTTCAATTAAAATTAAAATTTTTAATTTTGTCTTCAATGAATCTTACAGAAATTAACTTTTAAACTTTTAAAGTAATTTATTTTCAATTAAACAAAAAAAAATTATTTCGATCTTAATTGGCAAAATATGTGAAAATCATCACCTCAAATTTAAAACCAGTAAAAATTTCTACAATTCAAAGTAATATATATTTACAGATAGTGGTTAGTCCGTCCTTTCTTGTGTAATATGCTTTTAATTTAAGAATAAGTTTTATTTTTGCATGTCGCATGAAATTTTTTCGTTTTTATTTTTCGCTAAAATAGTTAACGGAGACGACGATGCTGATTATGACCCTGTCGCGTCTGACCCACTTTTAGAGGAGCGACCCCAGCAATATCGTAGCAGGATTGGATATGGCATGTATTTCTTGTATATTATTTCATTTTTGAAAAAAAAAAAACAGATCTGGTTTGTCTTTTTCTTGAAACCGTTGATGGCTGGAGCCATTTGCTCAATGGCTGGTGATACCAGATGTATGCACTAATAGCGGTATTAGAGATTGGCCTTTAATAATTACTAACATTGCACTGCACTTTTACATTTATTTTTTTATTCGATAACAAACAAATATTTTATTTGTTGTTGTTCTGGGCTTTTTTGGTGACATATTTACACATACACTGTATTTATATATGAATATTTTGACCTTTTTTTTGTGAATTTTCACCTTTCCAGTAAAATTTTGTTAATTATTTTTTATCAATAAATTTTCTGAACAAGAATCTGTTCAGTCATAGAGTTGTCCTAAAAAACAAAAATACTGTTAATGGTCACTTTTTTATCGCCGTAAGAAATCTAGCCTTTTTTAAGGTTCAACTTTTCTAATCATATTTGTTTTATTCTTAAATTCTTGATATAATCTAGTGTTGTTTTTTTTGTTTTTGTTTTTCATATAATAATCTATCTTTCCTTTATTTGGCAAAATAAAGCCTGATATCAACCCAACAAAGAATCCCTTGCAATAAAAATAAAATTCAGTAAATCAACAAAGGGGTTTGAAGAACAAAAAGCACACAAGTACCCTAAATGCTCAACAAATTCGACCCTATTTACCACTTATAAAACTACATTTTATGGAAAGTTTAGGAAGTGTAGAAACACACCTGAAATTTTTAAGAAGTTCACACTTTAAGCTTCAAGAAAATATAAGTTTTAGTTCCAATCTCACCTTAATACCTTCAATAAATGACTTGAAACATGTGTCCATAGAGGTCGAATTTGTTGAGCATTTAGGGTAACTCTGTAAATAGTCTTTATTCACAGTCCCTGAAAATGACAATTATTAATGATTAAGTAATGTGTTTTATTTTATTCTTAAAAAGATAAGTATACACTGTCTATCCAGACCCAATTAAACTTATGAACACATCAAAGTTTATCTAGGATGAAATTTAATCAGCCAATCAATCAATCAATCAATCAATCAATCATTCAAAAGGCCAATTAATCAATCATTGGATTAATTTAGTTTGATGAATCATCCCAGGCTTTTCCAGACAACTTTTAATAAGTTGGTCAATTATTTCATTAACAAATTAAAATAAATCCTTATCCCTTATCATCCATCTATAAACTAATTTGGATTTGAATTAAGTCACTTATTTCAAAATAGCTGTTATTAAGGCATAAAACAGTTCTTTAATACAGTGATCAATATATCAGTCTATCATTAAATCACTCAATCTTAAGTTCGTCAGCCTCTCTTTCAATTCCAGGCCCACAGACACCTGACCATACTCCTTATCACCATGACGACCTCTCATCAACAGAGCAACTACATCATGCCCCAACCCACCCCCGCTCCCCCTCCCCGAGTTCTGCTACAAGCGGCGCTCTGTCAAGCACAGACCAAGAGGATGCCGGCAGTCTGTCTCGCAGAATGGCTAAACGCAATCCTCTGCGAAGTTTTAAAGTGCCTGGTCCACCTTGTGGAGTTACCTCCCCTAGGCCTAAGCATATAGGTAGGCAGTTGAAAATTGTGTTGGCAAGAAGCAAGGCCTGATGCTAATCCATAGCTTGGCTTTATGTTCTTTTCTGTTCGTTTTTTCTTTGTTTGTAACTTTCGTCAAGTTTTCGATGTTGTAGCCTGTTCGCTTTGTTGAAACCAAGACTTTTCCATAAATGTCTTTTTGACCAGTGACAAATAACAAAACTTTAACAAAAAATTGGAAAGAAATAAACTTTGCCAATAAGCAAAAAGTTACCAATTATTTAGTTGGTAATGCTAACCTAGACCACCTATCTTCTGTTTGGTTTGCTCCCATTCTGTTCATGGTCACCAAAAACTGGGTTTCTGTTGCGGCAGTGTTGTTGTTGTTGAAATATAGCCTACCATTAACCTCTTCCCAACTCACTTCCTGGTTGTCCTTGGCAACTGCCGGTCCCATTGTTGTTGTTGCAATATGTATTGACTAACCCATCCCAAATGACCAAACGGACTTTCCCATCTTGACAAATTCTCTACCCTTTCTCCTTAATCACACACAACTGATAAGATTTGTTGAATTTTTCAGTTTTGCCTAACACTTCAGTACCTGTGTTGTTCCATCCCTTTACGAGCCCCCTTCACGCCCCTTACCATCACCCTTCATATCCCCTTCCATCTACTCATATACAGACAGTTAATATTCATGTATTTCATTCCTTTTAACTTTCTAAAAAAAAAAATTGATGAAACGTTTAACAGTTTGAACTCTTAAATATACTGAAACAGAAAAAAGAAGGATAGTAGTTCAAGGTGGACTAAAAACTTTGAGTGAGACTCTATATAAATTTATTGAGTTTTTCGATTGTAAAAAATAATCAGTTTACTTAGTAATATGATTACGCGCGTGACCAGACAGCTCCGTATTTACTTTCTGTTAAGTTCTGGGATCAAACCATGTTCATATCAGCAGGCGTTCAGCTGAAGGCCGTGTTTCTAGGTGCTCTTTGAGAAAAGGGGCATAACTCTGACAGCTGAAACACTATGTTGTGGCGTCCTGGTTTATATCATGTTTATTTCCAATTGAGCGTGATGTCCTTCAGGAAGCTGATTTGTCTGTGGAGTCCTATCCTTGTCCTGTGATGTCCTTTTCTGTTGCCAGTGCCGTTGATGGTGGTTTCCTTCACCCATTGGCTTCGTTGGCATGCCTTCAAGTGATTAAAATAACCTGAAATAAGGTGAAAACCCAATCTGTGAATCAATCTCATCAAAAAATAAATAAATTTCGTAAATGTCATGTTTTACTTCTAGGTTAATTCTGGTTTTTACAAAGTGTTATTTGTTTTGCTTGTTTTTCCTATTTTTATTTATTTATTTCTTGCTCGGACTATGTGTATATTGTACGCAGCATGATAAAGTTTGTCAGTGTTGAGCTTTACGTAATTAATGAAACCTTTAAGCTTTTTGCACGCTATTTTTTTTGCTCTTGATCCATTCAAAAATGTTTGTTCACGCTTTCAATTTTTGTATATTTGTGATTTGGGATTTGTTTTTGCCTTATTAATTATGATGCGGTCACTTCATGAACCGTTTTCTCATTAAAGTTCTGTAAATATTCACACAAAAATTATCAGTATTTTTCCAGCAGGTGGTTGGGTGGGAACTTCCTGCTGCTCGATGCTCTTTGAGCTAAGGGGCATCAGGAAGCCGAATTGTTGCGATGTCCTGTTTTTTGTCCTGTAACTGTATTGTGGAGTTTTCTGTGTTTTCCGACATCACTTAGGGTGGTTTAGTTTATCGGTTGGGCTAGCACGCCGTCATATAAGTGAAATAAGCGTAAGTACAGCGTAAAATCCCAATCAATCAAACAAATCCAGGGGGTGTTTGGATGGGAGCCTCCAGTGCCCTGGTGCTCTCTGAGCATAAGACTATCAGGAAGACTATATGTTGTGGTGTTTTGTCCTGTAACTGTATCATGTGTGTTGCAGCCGTCCGTTTCCTTCACCCATTAGACTGGCACGCCGTCATTCTAGTGAAATGGGCGTAAATCCCTAATCAATCAGTGTTTTTCAATGAATCATTAACAGGAATACAATTTCCATTACCAATATTAGATTTTGATGGCATAGATAGATTCCTACCAAGATATTTAAATGGCATGAATTCAAGTTGACAACGTTCGAAACAGATTTTTATCAATGCTCATGGCTGTATGTTGGTAGCTTATATTCACGCTGTCACAATTAGCACTGGAGATCTGCTGTTGGAAAACACTGCCACTGTTCATTCTGTAAATGCCCTTTGGTGTCTCCTGTCATGTCTCCTGTCATGTCTCTGGCATGTATACACAGTCATTTCTCCTGTCATGTCTCCTGTCATGTCTCCTGTCATGTCTCCTGTCATGTCTCTTGTCATGTCTCCTGTCATGTCAGTGTCCATTGAGGTGGTTTTCCTTCACTCATGAGCTAAATAACCTTGTGTATGGCATAAAGCCCTTATGAAATAAGAGAAAGCAATTCAGACTAACATATGTTTGTGAGTTCGTTGAAAAATTTCACACGATTGTGTTGTCCTTGAATTAAACAACTGCTGCCTTTAGAGCCTTAAAACCTAACCTGTATATTTCTCTGTTACAGTGAAGCCCCAGCAGCCAGTAAACAGTCCCTATAAGAAACCTAACCCGCCTATATCCAGTGCCCCAATTAAGCCTCGAATGCCCATCTCACATCGGGGGCCCGATGTAGTGCTTAAAACAAAAGCAAAGGACGACGGAGATAGACAGGTATTGAATAGTGTTTGATCTTTTATCATCGTATTCGCCAGCGGATCAAAAGGGAGATAAATCTGTTACTTATTAGATTTTTCCCAACGACTTCTTTCCCAAAAAATGTCTGGCCCTCTGAATAACGTTAAGCACAGAAGGAACATTCTTGTTTAAGAAGCTGGGCAAATAACAAAAACATGACTAGGCCGAAGCGTTGCTTATCAATCAATGTACCCAGAAGTTGAAAATCCATCCTGGTCATGTTATTGTTAGGTGGAACATTATCTTTGCAAAGGAGTTTACTCTTTAAATGACCTCACAGTAATTGGCTGTGTTAGAGTCGTTGCCTATGGTTGGAAAACATTGCTGTCAAATAAGTGAAATACCCTTGAGAAAGGCGTAAAGTACATGTACCTGTCAATAAATTGTTAAGATATGTACATTTTGTGGACTAATCCCTTGTAAATTAATGGTTTCTTTCAAATAATTATTTATTAATTTAAGTTTTCTCAAAATCCTTAATGGTTCTGGAATAGCCATTTGTCAGAAATCAAGAAAGAAACTTTATAATTCACTTTTGTTTTGGCCCTCCTTGTCTAACCCTTGTGATGCTGTCTTTCGCTTAGCACTGGAGGAACAGTATTCTTCAAGCAGACCAAATACTTCACACTTTGAGGCTGTGATAGTTTGGCTATTTACTGTTGGTTTCATCCATCGTAATATAATTAGATTAATCTTAAACACTACCTTCAAACAATCACTCAATCAATTATGTCTCCCCGGGTTTTTGTTTTTCAGAAATCCCTTAGTACGGAAGAACTGACGGCCGAAATGGCAAATTTGGAGGGACTTATGAAAGATCTGAACGCCATCACACAACAAGAATTTCAGTGTTAGCAGCTAACAAACAAAGGAGAAATGGACATTGACAGTGAATAATTTTATTTGTGCTTTGTGACACTTTTATGAAACTTCATATCCATCTTTATTCTGTCATACTAGTGTGCATCATATCGTAGAAGTTATACGTGAATTATGACGAAAAAGACAACTGTGTATATACTATTTCTGTGGTGCAAGGATTTAAATGGCGTTGTTATCATATTCGCTGTTTACGCAAAACTGGTATTCTTGTGTTATTATCTTGTGTCGTGTCTTTCTTCACAAAAGGGAACATTAACTGAGGGTTGGACAACCTCCTGACACAATGTTATCCTAAGCTGTCCATCTTCATGTTGCCATGGCAGCATTATTAGACAGATATCAACAATAAAACATTGACACACATATAAATAATTTTCTTCTGTGACATTGTCAATTTATTCCGTTGATGACTTGTGAGAATTTGAACTTTAATCATTTCATATACATGAAAAGGGTGAAATCATTTTCACATCTGATGCTGGCTAAATCATATCTAACTTTTTTAGATAAATGTTGTTGTCAAGGTTTTGTTGTTAATGGTGCATTGCCTTCATTGCTGTAGTAAAGATACTCTTTCACAAAAAAAGTTACTTTTTTACTAGCAGGACAGCTTCACATCATCTGGATATCCTATTTGGGTGCAAAACAGACAGTCACTGGTAATGCAAGATTTGTTAATGGGGAAACTGTTTATCATTCAACGTCATTTTCAACGTCATTATTTCTTGTTTTGTTTTTTATGACGGTAAAGATTTTTATCTTCGACAAAGAAATGATTTCTATTTGGATTTTTTATTTATATATTTGGACGTCCAAAACCAGACAAAACTGAAACTTCAGGAAGAAACAAAGACTTCATATTTGTAGAAATCCATTTTTCAGTAAAACATCTGCATTTGTTGTGGTTCCATAGAAATCAAGAATCTTGAAAATGAAATGGAAAAGATTTCGTTTGGATCCTGTTGGTTCCACTCTGTTTGGCAACTTGGAATTCCTCACGGAGGAACCTTTACTTTTGGACCTTCATTTGTCTGCCAAACATCTGTTTTTACTGTAGTTCCATGGAACACTAGAATCTTGAAAATCAATAGAAAGAACTTCCTTTGGATTCTGTGGCACTACTATTGGAATTCCTGGAACCAAAAGTGGAAATCATTCCTCCAGGAACATTTTTCTGTTCATACCTCATATTTTGTGGTACAATTTTGGATACAAGAATATTGTACAACGATTTACAGTTTACAGCTATGTAGTTATACAGAACAGATTTTAAGAATAAAACACAAAAGCCATGGAGATTTGGATCGAGCCATTAGGATTCAATACACTTCTCTGATCCGTCAAAATAGTAATATGTCGCTTGAAAAAAGTTATCTAAATCTTTAAAGAATTTCTTTGATTTTAACCTGGTACTTTCTTTGTTGTTGTTGTATGTAAATCAATGATTTTCAATCTCAGAGACCCTGTGTATTCAGCTTGGTTATGGAAATCGGTAATGTAATACCACAAAGATATACCCTTTGATTGATTTGGTTTTGTAAATCGATCGTGTATCTCAATGATTACAAAGAATATGACTGTTCTGATCTACCCCTAAATTATCAATGGGTTATGTCTGCTGTTAAATAGTTCCATCGTGGTCGTAAATAAACAAAGGGAAGTAATTGCTTGCTTGTCATATTGCAATATGTCCCATGTTAGTTGTCATCAAGTCAGCATGTTAAAACAATAAAGGGGCTTCCCAGTGGCTTAAGGGGAGATAAATCTGTTACTGATATAAAACTGACAGCGCCACCTATCTCATTGGATAACAATAAATAGTATGATATGAATATTCAATAGAATCAAAGACATAGGTGGCAAGTCCTGCCAGTTATATGAGGAAAAGACTTATCTCCCTTTGTTAGCCAGTGGCGAACTGCATTGTCTACATTTTCATCAACCTGACCACGTAAAGCGCCCTCTATCTGTACATAGTGTTAAAATACTGTACATTAGAACACACCCCCTTTAGTAGTAAACTATTTTTATGTGTGTACAATTAAAACAAATTTAAACTATACTTGACGTTAACAGATATTATACAATTGTATGTTGTACATTGAATCCTGCCGACATTTTTATGAAACCAAACAGCATTTTTTTTATCCAGTTGTCTCCCTTTGCCTGAAACACCTCGCTGTAAATACTTCTGCTATTTCCACTAAGTGTGAATGTATGGTTATTAAGTATGAAATGCATTAAATGCTTTAGGATTTGGTTTTTTTTCAATCCGACATGTGCAACATTTAATGAACTTCAACCCAATGTGGAGCTTCAATCCTTTAATCAGTTCCTTTTTATTTTATATTTTTAAAGAATTCATAACTGACTAAAGTATACTTTTTGTATACAAAAGTCAACTTGACTATTTCAAATAATTTTTTTTTTTTTTTTTTTTTTTTTTTTTTACAAAAATATTTTAAAAATTTAAAAGTTTGTGTTCAAAGCTAAAGTGGGTACAGGGGTTAAAACAACCCAAGTTGATGCTACAAATATCCTTTGGTTTAAAAAAGGATGTAATTTGTTGATGGATATGTTTATAAGTTGCCTTGTACAGAAGATTAAGTATTTTCATGTAAATATCCTAATAGTCTGTAGCACATGTTTGAACAAAATCAACATTTATTTATTTCGCAGTTAAATTAGTTTGAAATTTGTTTTAAACAGATAAACTTCATTGGAAAATTTTTAATTGTAACATCATCAGTTAAATAGAACTAAACGCAAGCCGCTAGACTCATTTTGAGTTTTTTAATATTTTTAACATATTTATTTTATTTTTATTTTTATTTTGTGAGAAAGTTTTCACTACAACACTACAAGTATACTATGAAAATTAGATTCAGGGTATAAGGTTAAAGTGTAGTCTTTAATTTTAATTCATAAATAAAACTAGGGTGCAAGGATATTGAATTTTTAAATATTATTTCCATTTAATGTTAAAATTTTAATTGAACACAATTTTGAGAAACAATGTTGATGACAAGGATGGGCCACAATAGTTTAATTACAATTTTAGCCACAATTAATTATTTAATTATTTGAATTACAATTTTGGTCCACAATATTTAAATTACAATTTTTAGAGAGACAAGTCTCTAAATTGCATTTTTTAAAGTTATGATGTAAATAGCAATTAGAATTTTTAAATGTTTTTACCTCTGTACGTAATAACCATCTGTATTTGAAGAGGTTGCTTTGACACGGCAAAATACTAAATTAAATGGACCTTGTTTAAATTTTCTTAAACTGATGCACCTTCAAGTATCCTACCATGATAATAAAACGATAAATAATAAAAATACCAAAATTTTTAAGTCTATTTTAAAAAGTTACTGAGCGTTTGTCCCAGATTTGGCATATTAGATACCAAATCACATTTGTCATCACAACATTTTACGTAAATAAAAAAAATGCAATTTTTAATACACAACCATGCCATTGTTATATTTAGTCTTTGCTGGAATGTGTTTATTTTGAAGTGCATCTTAGCACTTTTTTTTTTATCATTTAATACATCCATAAATGGGTGACAACTTTATACAGGTTTTACTATTCCTTTGTTTGGGACTTTTCCCTTATAAAACAGGCCTGTTTCCAATAGATCCCTAACCCTTTTTAATAAAATACAAAAAATTTAAAATATCTATACTGTAAAGGCCAAAACTGTACATTTCAAATTTTCTATGAAACCAGAAAAACAATCTTATCCTAGGAGGTAATTCCTTCCATGCTGCTGCAGTTTCCTTTATTGACTTAAATAAATTTGTAATTAACGTAATTAGTACAAATTTGATTTTTGCATCTCCTGGTAGAATTTGAGATGGACCTGTCCAATATTGATCCAACGTCCAAAATGCTTACATGGTTCATACTTTTTGTAAAAAATTTTGGTCCAAAAACATTCGCGTTACTTAAGTATCGTGATTCTTGTCATATTTCCTCACATTTGTTCATCAAAAATTTGAGGCCGAAGTATGAGATCAAAACGTTTGTTAAATTTGGTAAACCCTAACAGATTTTTTTGTCCACTTTTATACAGTTTCGCATCCGGGTTTTCTTAAGCTTGTACAGTCCTACGCAATGTTGTCTTTAAATTGTTTGTACCCATTATTATATCAATTAAGTGTTAAATATACATTGAATTTCAAGTGTTAAACGAATGTCTTCATTTATGGCTTGTACAGTAATTACTATGAATACGCAGCTGTGGCTAATCAAATTGCTGCTAACTTTGTATATCCATGATCATATGATGGAAGCCGTGAAATTCTGACTTATTTTGTCTACATTATTATGCTGTCTAACTTATAGAAAAAGAACTGTATTTAAATACAATCGCATTTAATAAAAACCTCACTGTGCTCAAACATGTGTGTTCTTGTTTTTGTTTTTTATCCGTTCTTACCAATTGGATTAGCAGTCCCCACAGAGAGGGAGGATGCTGTTAAAGAAATAGAAATGTCATTTAGGCCTAACCAAATGAGTTCTATTTAGGCCTAACCAAATGAGTTCGAAATAGAAATGTTATTACGGCCTAACCAAATGAGTTCGAAATATAAATGTTAGTTAGGCCTAACCAAATGAGTTTGAAATAGAAATGTTATTTAGGCCTAACCAAATGAGTTTGAAATAGAAATGTTCTTTAGGCCTAACCAAATGAGTTTGAAATAGAAATGTTATTACGGCCTAACCTAATGAGTTCGAAATAGAAATGTTATTACGGCCTAACCAAATGAGTTCGAAATATAAATGTTAGTTAGGCCTAACCAAATGAGTTTGAAATAGAAATGTTATTTAGGCCTAACCAAATGAGTTTGAAATAGAAATGTTCTTTAGGCCTAACCAAATGAGTTTGAAATAGAAATGTTATTTAGGCCTAACCAAATGAGTTTGAAATAGAAATGTTATTACGGCCTAACCTAATGAGTTCGAAATAGAAATGTTAT
>JAVFBZ010136013.1:4581-22736 GCA_032466195.1 Katharina tunicata
GTGCGATGGAATCCATATGACAAGTGGATATTGCAGAAGTAACACTTAAATAAAGAAACCTTTTAATACCTTTGAACACAGCGCTATAAATACCAACCAATCAATGATAACAGTTTACGCTTTGGTGCGATGGAATCCATATGACAAGTGGATATTGCACAAGTAGGAGTTAAATAAAGAAACATTTTAATACCTTTGAGCACAGCGCTAAATACCAACCAATCAACGAGAACAGATAAAGCTTTGGTGCGGTGCACTCCATATGACAAGTGGATATTTCAGAAGTAGGAGTTAAATAAAGAAAACTCCAACAAAGCAACAGCAATAATAAAAAAAAAATGAATTAATTGATTGATTGGGATTTTGCGCCGTAACCTTAAGGTTATTATACTTGTATCACGGCGTGTCAGCCCAATGGATGAAGGACACCACCCTTAGCGACGTAGGCAACATAGAAGACGTCACAATACATTACTCCTCAGAGAACACCAGGGCACGGGAGGCTCCCACCCAACCACTCGCTAACGAAAAAGAAAATCAAAGAAGACAACAATAAGTGTATCCCTTTGCCGAACATGTGTTGAACAGATGTAGTTAACATCGAGGCCACTTTTTCAATATTCATACTTAAACATGTTATAAATTAGTATCGGAACAATGGTATAGCCTATTGCATTTGCCTCACAGTATTGTCTCTGTCAAGCTATACATACATGTATATATTCCATTAAGCCTCTACCATAGCGTACAGGAAGAACAAAACGCCCAAGGACCTATTGGTTGAGGCGACACTCCCGTCTGTCTCAGATAACTCTAAACAATACTTTTTTCAGGTTAAGTTTATTTTAACCCATACGTATATACCTTTGTGTGTTACATATTCGTCACACATGTTCTTCACAATTTACTCGAGATGCCGTTTACGTTATCCAAAACAACTCGAGATAGAGATCTATCTAGAAACTTGTCTCTGAGAATTTATCTGAACCATGAAATGATTTATCGGTTTTGGTTGATCGGTATCCCTGTGCCAGTGTGATTACTCTTGACAAAAATACATATTCCATCCGGTCTGTTTGTGTTGTTTCGCAAGACACTCTAAACGCCTAAATCTAAATTCGATAGGAATGTGTGTTAATGTAATTTTAAGTGTGCTTGGGAAAATATTGGCCCGCTTTCTCTGCGGACATTCAGTGTGATCCAAAGTAAAGTTTTATTGTGTTTCTCCATGTCCACCTCTTACGCTCGTGTCCCGTACAGAAAATCAATTATTACACATTGGAAATGGTGTCTTCACATGTCGTTTGATGCCGAAGAAAATAGATCGAGACTGTTCTTCATTGTTATCTACCACATACACCTTGTCAACTAAACGTGACGGTTGAGAACGAATTGTGTCATATCCAAACGTTGAATCACAAAGAGTTTCGTTTTCACCATCGGAAATTCGCGAATATCTGTCTTTAAGACAAGGGACGTGCCCTCTTGTCGTGTACTTCTGTATTGTTCCTGACATGCTATGTGCCAAAATGTTGGTCAACTTTGGCAATGCTTCAAAATTTCCCACGGCTGTTTACCACTCGGCCTTATCAATTTCAACAAGCTGCGTGAAAGGGACTTAAACTTGACATGTTAAAGGGGATTTTAAGGATTATAACAACAAACGATCGACGATCACCAAACACAATGGCTTCATCTTTATAGAATATTATCCAATTTTGTTGGGTGTATATACTCGTAGATATGAAATCATTATATCGACTAAGTGCAATGTGTCTTCAAAATTATTAAAATTGATTAATACCACATAGGCATCCTTAATAAACATGTTTCATAATTATAACTATTTTAAACATGATAAGAATTATGAAAGGAAATATATTTTAGGTCAACAGGTCAGCAGGAGCCCACATACATTTGTAAGTAAGCCTACAAAACCCACAAGTTAATTTATGTTCAAATAATAAGTTTGTTTGAATGTGATTTTACGTACTTAAGGTTATTTCACTTATATGACGGCGAAGGAAACCACCATAAACGACGCTGGCAACATGAAAGACAGGACAAATCATTTACATAACATTAACAAAGCAGCACACGACAACAGATCGGCTTCCTGTGCCCCTTAGCTCAAAGAGCACCATGGCACAGGAGGCTCCTACCCAATTAGAAATGCACGGCTCCATATGTATAGACAGCAAGGGCGTTGCTGAATTTCAATAAGCTCCAAGTGTTTTCCCACTACTTCAAAACGTTATCTAATGTTTTAACACTGAACAGGTGGTGTATTTCCATACAGCAAAGCAAATAATAAAAATCTGGAATCGGAGCAATTTAAATAAGTAAATAAATAAATGTAATACCTTGATAAATTTATTTGATTGGTGTTTAACGTAATACTCAAGGTTATTTCACCTATTTGACGACTTTGGGTTGCCGGGGTATGGTGGGAAACCGACAAGGCACCTGGTAGAAACCACCCACGATCTCCGCAGACGGAACTCTTTTTCCATATACATAAGGTCGACCGGCCGATTGTATCGAGTACAATGAATTGACTCGGCAGCTCAGCGATCAACAAATTAAGCCACTGCGACATTTACATTTTATGGTATTTGGTTCTTGTTTAAGCCGGGTTTATGCCCTACTGAAATTTATTTCTAACATATGATATGGTACTAGCCCAATTGGTAGAGGTTACCCCTATAATTAGCAATAAACGAGATAGCGCTTGATATTTTCCAGAATTCTCAAAACGTATATGCTTATTTAATCAGCTGAAAAAAGCAATCGAAACATGAACAGTGAGAAATGCGTTTCCAATGTAACGTTCTTTCGTCGAGAAAGCTGACCGGGTTCCGCATCTGAATGGCTCTTTCTGGATTGCCTGAACCCAAATGTTTGTCATTATATGAAAACAATACACAATGGATATCACAATGTACACTCCTTGGTATTCGCGTTGCACTTAAGCATTTCGTAGGATAAGTAACGAATAGAAGTTTCTATTCAAATATCTTGTTGAGTAAAATGTCATAATCTGGGATCAATTTGTACACGTGACTGTTTTGATTGTTTGTTTGTTCAGAGGGTTATCAGGGTTCCAAATATGCTGGCCATTCCAAATCTGCCGGCAGCTAAACGTGACAACATGCTACACGAACATAATGGCACACAGCTTGTAGCAGAAATAGGATGTTTGTTTTCTTTTTTGTTTGGGGTTTTGCACCGTACTTAATCATATTTCACTCATACGATGGCGCGCAATCTCAACGGATGAAGGGCACCAGTCTTAACCACACTGACAACATACAAGGTAGCCACAGGACAACGACAGGACTCCACAACAGCTCGGCTTCCTGGTGCCTTTGGCCCAGCGAGTTACAGGGCACAGGAAGCTCTCGCCATGCAGTCACTCGCAAAGACCAATAGCTTGCGACACAACGGGTTCGTATTGTCCCCAAATTGGACAATAAGCATGGCTAAAGGACGCTAGTGCCAATTAACCATGTCGCCATTTTCATTGACACAGGAAATTATCATCAATTAGCCGTTTGCAGATTATCAAAGTCTGTCATAAACAACAGGCTCGTTTTTTACTCAATGGTTTGAGTAAATTTAGACAACCTTGTTTTGGTATACACATGTTTTATGAACATATAAACAAAAATGTTGTATGCATGATGTCCGATAAGAGATTTTAAGCGGAAATATGTTCTAACTTAACAAATCTGATCACGATAGGACTTGATATAAAATTGTACATTGTACTATCGACAAATAAAACGCATCAAATACTTTTGAAATATGTAAAATATTTTGATGAAATTGCAATTTACATCTTTGTCCACAAAAACACATACAAACATAAAAGGCAAAAAAACAAAGAATAAAAAAAAAAAGTGAAAACGAGAAAAGTAGACATTAGCCAACGATTAGGAATGATAATAATAAAACATACCTGACATATTAACTGGCGTTTCCAATGCAATTGAACAACATGGGATATCAGGCCAAATGCCTTCGAGAGACAAACAATCCTTTTAAAGCGCACTTCAGTTGTCACGTGACGTTGGAAGTGAACAGCGAAACGTGCAAAGAACAATTCTATACGTGTAAACAATACTTGTCAAGTTCTTGGTCCACTTTGCGAGCAGACTGTCTTCAATTCTGGTGTGGTACTATTTTTAACTTATTGGTGAATATAAAACATCAGACATTAGTGTGATAAATCCACAAGACTTTCTTTGGCCAAAGTAAAAATATTAAATGTTCGATTTTTGTCTCAATCTTTCGAACAACATTTAGATTACGAAGGAACATGAACATAATGTACCAGATATAATAATCGAATGCGCATGTTTCATCTGCTATTCGAGAAAGATAAACAAAGCATGTGGTTGTACTTTGACTATTGTCGATTACCAAAGACGGGCTTTGCTTTGCTATTTAGGACACATACCGGCAGATAAAATTTGATATATTCGCTATGAGAACGGTCTTTTTGTGAAATACTGAAATCTAGGTGTACCGTTTCGTTATGTTGTTGCCATTTAGTAAAACATATTTATTTTCTTTCTAAAAACCAAACTTCCATACTAAAATCTCATAATTGATATTAAGAGAATGCTTTTATCATCATTTGGCTTTTTTTTTTTTTTCAAAGCTTTGAATCAATCACTCAGCATCGGAAAAGAATTGCATTCGGCGAGTTATTTCTGTGCTAAAACCATGCAACGGAAACTTGTGTGGCATCAGTCTCTTGTATTTAGTGAAACCAAATATAAAAGTAATCTCAATTTATGAAAGTACTTATTCTTTATCCCACAAAGTCCACACATATATACTGTAATCTGAAACCTCATTGACTTCGTAGATATTCCGGGAAACAGTTACAGAGAAACGAACCGCATTGCATTGACCTGGTAGAATAGTATTCTTGAAAACAATTTGTATTCTTAAAAACAGCAAGAAACTGTCGTAGAGACATGACCCGCACTAGATTGACCTCGTAGAATGGTATTCTTGAAAACAATTGGAAACAATTGGTATTCTTGAAAACAGTTGGACACCCGCACAGTGTTGACATCGTAGAATGGTAATGTTGGTTACAGCTGTAGATAAACACACTTACTGCATAGACCTCGTAGAATGGTATTCTTGGAAAGAGTAAGTAACAGTTGTAAAGAAACACCAGCACTAGACTAGACATCATAAAATTGTATTCTTGGAGACAGCTGTAGAGAAACGTCCGAATTGCAATGATCTCCGAGAAAGATTTCCCTGGAAACAGTTGTGGAGAAACACCCGCACTGCATTGACCTCGTAAAATGGTATTCTTGGAAACACTTGCAAAGAAACTCCCAGTACTTAAATCACCTCATAGAATGGTGTTCTTGGTTACAGTTGTAAAAAACGCCATTACTACATTGACCTCATATAATGGTATTCTTGAAACAGAAGTAGAAAAAACGCCCAGTACTTCATTACCCTCCTAGAATGGTATTCTTGAAAACAGTTGTAGAGAAACGCCCAGTAACCATTAACGTCCTAGAAAGGTATTCTTGGAAAGATTTGTAGAAAAACGCCCAATATGTAATTAACCTCATAGAATGATATTCTTGGAGACAATTGCAGAGATACGCTTAGTACTGTCATCTTAATTGTCACTTTACAGAGACAGTCATTAATTAAGCGAAATGATAGATTATCAGAAGGATAGACTATCTTTCATTGCAGGACAGAAGGTAGTTTTTGTAGTCTTGACCACAATCACCAGCTGTTTGCGAGTGACCTAATGTTTAAAGGTCGTGGGAACGTATGCGTCGTGGGAGTAAACCTGTTCAATAAAGTAACGCTATTCATTGTTTCTAAAATATCTAAAATAGAGCGCATTTGGTTAAACAAATCCATGCTGTTAACGACCTTAGTACATAATCAGTCGTCAAAAGTTAAGATATATTTGTTGAAGTCTGCACTGTATAGATATAATTCGTATGGTCATTACGGATAACTTGGGTGACAAATTCAACAATTAACAAGTCTCAAAATGTCTGCTGATTTTGTTATCCAGGAGGACTTTGTTTACGTATTAACTTAAACAGTACCAAAAATAACAACTAAGTTAGATGTAAGCGTTAAGTTGCAGACTGGAAAGTGATTTCTGGTTCACAGAACACCCGCACCTCTTAGTCAGTGGGCTCGAACCCTCTCCGGGACTGTATGTCGGTTGGACTTTGAGCTACCCGCGGAACGTAGTGGCTTACCACAATAAATCTGGCTAATGGTCTGCAATTGCGGCTTTATAAAAACAAACAATGTAATCTCTCATTCTTGCGCCTTTTAATTCGCTTTTCCACTTCCGGTTGCAAGCAGTGAGCATGTGAAATGCATAGATTCATATATTAAAACATAATCAAAGAAAATAACTGACCTGAACAATTTTGAAAACAGATAAATAATAGTAAATAAAGCATAAAAATGGGACATTTATTTGTAAAAAAAAAGTATGCATTATAATTCTGAAAAGCTGAATATAAACAAAAGCAGCAATGGATATCCGGCATTGAACGGAGAACAGTATTTGCCGGGTTTTGGTGGATTACACTCTCTGACACTAAACAAATTCTAGTTCAGAAAGAATTACGAAAATAGTGTAAACGGTCCCAATCTGATTTATTTAAGATAATCAAAGGTCCGTACTCAGAAACACATTCGGATGCTATACTCATCCTGGTAGGCTTTGGTAATCGAAAACGATCAGCAAACACCACATGACTTTTGGCAATGGATGTGCATTGGTGCAGGGGTCGATGTACAATAACCGTTCCTCTTCCACATGTCGCACAGCGAATGGTTGTCAACACAGCTACCTGGAAAATAAGACGTTTAAACACTGTATTTATTTAGTGTTTCCATAGTATTGGATTTGCTCAATTTCCATTAGAAGAAAGATAATTTCTACAAAAGTTCCCAGAAGCCAGATTCATACATTGAAGCCCTGAGTGTGTGATTCTTTTGTTCGACAGGCTGGTCAGACAATTGTATAAAGGAGTGTTCATGGCATATAGGTGTTAGGTCTTAAAGTTTAGAATTATCTAAATATACATTAAATACGATACAAGTTGATAAACTTAAAAACGATTACTAAAAACTATATAATTAAATGTTTATTAAATATGACGGAACAGGAGAAAAATCAAGCGCACAATACTGTAACATGATTTATGTTAATCCCACGACATCATTGAACAACTGTGGAACTGATTCATATCTTCTTTCTGGTTTGACAAATTATATCTTTTATGGATTTGCACCTTTTGAGATGAACAAACACAGATAATATTGATAAGTTTTATCACGGACAGCAAGATGTTCATTTAGATGCCTTTAACAAGATATATCAAGGATGAACAGGAGAAACGTACGGGTATTCTACCATTCAGTCTATAAACTTCAGACTAATTTTACCAAAGGTCTTTGTCCTGTGATATCGCAACACGTAACTTCGATAGATTCTTATCATCTTGGTATATTGATATGCAACGTTTACGTCCAGTTTTTAAGACCGTTTTCAAGCAATGATTACAAATCTCAGCCTAATCATTTAAGGTTAGTTGAGATTTGTAATCATTGCTTAAAACATTGAGTTCTGCATGAACAAAGTATTTTTAAAAGATGGTGTTAGTAATTAAACCGAAATGATGCTTTTCAATATACCCAGAACCTGAAAATGACATCAGAGCTAGTTTTTGTTACGTCCCCCTTTTCATAACTCTAAAATTTCCATCTTGTACTAAACACGCACAATCGCTTATTATCAAAGCCTGCCAGTTACAGTTACATTTAAATCTTGTTTTGACAAAGCTATTAACTGCTTCGTTTAACCACGTCCAGGCTTAAACACCAACAAATAATAAACCTTTTCAGTAACCGGAAAACTTCCGTTCCCAGGGAATCAAGGGAATTATCCGTTAAAATAACGGAAAGCTCGACATTAAAAGCAAATATTCCGTTCATATGTAAAGGATTATCCGTAATATATCCGTTGACATAACGAAATTATCCGTGAAATGACTTTATTGGATATCAATACGTTAATATACAACATTTACATTTTTTGAGTGAACAAGACATATTGTTACGAGAAGCTTGGTATAGAGCGCCAGGCATTCGACATAAACGTCTTTAACTCTTAACTCGACAAAGGTTTGCCTCTTTTGTATGTCTGTTTTAATAATTGGTTCGATTAGCAACGAAATATATAGAAATGAAAATAATGACAGCTCCCCCTCAAATGTTAAACTAGAGACTACGAACTACAGGCCAACTTTAATATAACACGTTGCTTTAAATGTTCTTTGTAAAAATGTATTTGCCATAACAGTCAGGCCAACAAAATATATTTCTAACAATCAAGTCAAGTAAATCAAGTACCAAAGAACAATTTATTCAGCTACCTATACAACTGTTGCAAGACTTCCGACATGACGTCATCATTAGGGCTGGGTTTATTGTACAATATCCGGCTCCAGCCCAAATAGTACAGGCGTCAAATAAATCCAGACAATCTCCTGTGTGGAAGAAAAGTGTAGAGATTAGATACGAAGCAACAACTCCATTATTAATGCATTTTACTTTCGTCAAGTCATCACTCTTTCATAGCATACAGTGCTGGTTCAGTTACCGTGTACATGTTAGTTTGTGTGAATTGGAACTTTCTCCACAGAGAACAGCAGTAAATGCTATTATGTTCAACAATATTTGAAAATGAATATCACTTTGTTTGTGATTGATATGACTCTAATAAAACATCGTGTCGAATTGATAAGAAATAAATTAATTATATTTTCGTTTATGTCTTATATTGTTCTTTTCAAAGTGTCTCACACGTGTGAGTAGCCTACAACAAGGGCTCCACAGATTAGTTAACAAGAAAATAGTGAAGAAAGGCATACACGTGTAATCAGACTTTCTTTTATAACAATTACTCAGCGCTGTGGGTTTATGTTCTATATCCGTCCAAGCATTTCAATTATCACGTTAAAGACTCTCCCCTCTAAATTTTCACATTTGTTTATTATTATCTAATGATTGTTTCCACGTAACAAAAACACCCAGCGAACTCCGCAGCCACATACAAATCTTCCCTTTTATACCTAAGGTCCACAGGTGGATTGATCCTATTCCGGATAAAGCGAAGGGGGCTCCGCAGTCCAACGCTCAACTACGTAGCCACTGCGCGGCCCGCATTCAATATGTTGTTGAGCTTCCTTGGTGACTTGGGTTGCAAAATGTAGCTTACGTCATGCATAGTTTCTTTGATTCATTGGAAGGAATAGCTTAATATATTAGAATGCGAAATTAATTTCAGCAAGCGAAAAACTTACCCTGTTCGTTGAATTCCCGAATTTCCGCGCATATTCCACACGATTTCCGGCAGTGAACTGACATAAACCCCTCATTGATGCGGCACTGCCCGGCTGCGGCCCATCTCTCGCAATAAGATTCTCCATAAATGTCCCTGCAACGTCCTTATATGTTGTAAAATGAAAACACGAAAAGGAAGAAACAATAGTGAAGATAAGACATAGTATAATTGTGACGATGGCAAGTACTATATTCAATTTCAATTTCATTTATCCATCTCATCCTCTTTGTGCAATGAATGTTATTTCCAAATTCAATCTTATAGTCTAAAAAAACGCTCAAGTGTATTAGTTGAGATTAGAGTCTTGATTAGGAGTTAGGTTTTATTTGTCTTTGTCAAAAACACAGATAATGGTTACATGGCAATGACTGTAGACCTGGCGGTGTTAAAATCAGGGAAATATTATACAGTTATGGGGCCAGTTTCACAAAGCCTTTGCGACGTTTCGAACTTTCAGTTGTCGTGACGACACAATACTTTCAACACAATACATAGCAACTGAGCGTGCGTAAATTTGCAAAAGCTTTGTGAAACCGGCCCATGGGGAATAAATCATTTTTCAACACATAAATGCTATGAATATACTAATTGTAGTAATTGTACTAACATACAATATATTAAATTTATGACGACTTGCTCGCCTTAGGTTAGTGTTAAGTTAGTTATGTCGGCCACCTTAACCACTCCGGTCTTCTACAAAATAGACGGGTAGCTGTCTGGAGACAAGATAGCGGACATGCACTATCCGTCTGACACCCACATTTGATAGCTTTGAATATTATATATTTAAGAAATAACCATAAGCATTATTTTGGTGATGTTGTGTTTTCTGACCTAGAATCTTTAAAATGTGACTGTTTCCCACCTAAAAATAAACGAGAAAAAACAAACAAGAAAATACTGTTAATGGTCATTTGTAAAAGACACAAACTTTTTCATATAAAAGATCGTGTCTGTTTCAAGTGAAAGATTCGTTCAGTTGAATACGCTGTATTTTTAGATCAAATTCGAATTAGTTTGCTTGCATTATATTTTACTATCGACATATGGTTAATTTATTTGAAATATGAAAACTAAAGTTTATTAATTAATATCAAGAAATGGAATTTACCTGTGTCAACGAAACCATATTCCTGTCCTCCAGCGCCAAACGTGTGGATCTGTTTATTTTCTTTTTTATATGGTGCTGGAGTTGCTTCCCATGTATTTGGCTTACAGTGACCGCACGTCAGGCTGCAAAACTTTCGCATCCAAGAAGGTCTTTTAACGCACTCGTCTAACTCCACCTTCCATTTCTCACAGTCCTCGTCCGCATATAAATTTTTACATCTACCTGAATACTCGAAAATTGTAGAAACAAAAATATAAACAAAATTTCTCGCCCCAATCCCCCAAAAATCCATAAACGAACGACAATATAGTTGGTTACATGATACAAATCAAAATTACATTACCAGGCTTAATATCCCGAACCAATACTTTTATATCCTACTTATCCAAAATCCAGAATATTTGCTATAGCTTATGCAATACTCATGGAATTCGCTTTGTTTTCGTTTTCTTTTTCGTATGCAATTTAGAGCCGAGACATAAAGGTTCGAGTAGACAGACATGTTACGTCACCATGAACCTAACCATGAAATTGTAAACACTGTACTTTATTTCGAGCCTCCTTCACTGTACCCGGAAGAGGTTCGATCCTTGTTGTGGACCTTAGGTATATAAGGGAAGTTTTCCGGTGGATGCGGAGTTTGCGCCTTGGTTTTTACGAGGTTTCTTTCCGATTTTCCAACATATACCAGCAACGCAAAGTCGTTATATAGGTGAAATAATATTGAGTACGACATTTAACACAAATCAAACACACAAAACTTCATTTCGAGTAGCCGGCAAAATAATTAGCTCCTTGAAAAAACGAAAATAAATTGATGACCCGGAATAAAACTAGATAAGGGAACTCGATGTTGTCAACTGGAGAGACATACTAAAATAGACTCGTGCCTTTCTCCAGATTGAGAAGATTACGAACACTAATTTAATGACAGACCGTTCTTGTTGTTGTCGTTGTACGGTTTCCGAGAAAATTTGCGATGACGATGTTTACTACAAATTTATTTAAAATGAATCGAAAAAAAATATCACACGGCCGATTCAATTAGAAGTCTGTAAAGGGCCGAAGAAAGAAAAAAAGAGATACAATTTCTGAAGCAGTACCACCTAATCAGCCATAAACTTACTAAATATAAACTGCACACAGAGCTACAAGACTACCAGGCAAAGACTTGACGGTAGGGAAAATGGAATGGAATGGAAATTAGTATTGATGGCGCATGCAGTTCTAAGTTATTAGAAATATGCGCGCCATTACTTTACATTATTTTAAGTTAGTAGATCAGTCAAATAACGTTTGACTTAGCATTTAAAGTGATTATATGTGTGTTTATAATATACGCAGCTACTGCTTTAAACACTTTGTCGCAACTTTTATTCGGGTTTAACATGTTGTCTATATTAGGCCGCGATATGCCAACACACAATAAGATATTGGAAAGAACGACACGAGACACATTATAAATGGAGCACTTTAACATGAAATGTTCAATTGTGTCAGGGACTAGGCACCGGTCACAGTTACCGTCAGGTTGTTTATTTATTCTGTGTAGATAAGAATTTACCGGAAAGTGACCGAAAAACAATCGAAACAATACAACCTCGCCTTTTCGAGAAAGAGTAGTGGATGAAAACTTTGAGCAACGGTTGGAAACGATAAGAAGCTCGACCAGTTACAGAAGCATCCCAACTTTCCTGCCATAAAGAAATAAAGTGGCATTCAACCAGAGAAAATAATTCAGCTACAGACAAACCTATATCGGTAGGGAGAATGATTTGAGTCTCTACTTAAATGCTGGGGTGATTACGGTTACGTCACCCAAAAACCATCGTCCGTTATTTCACCGTTAGTACGCCCACAATGGTCAAAGTATGGGACGATTCATTTAAATTCACTTCTGTAACGGCATAGCAACCAAATGAATAAAAATCTCTCTCTTAACATTGCTGGTAACAGTCGGAATCCTCTAAGTTTCGAGAATACTAGTGCATAGAAAGCTCTCGTCTACCACTTGCTCAGTTTAATTCCGAGGTACTCTACATTACATACTTTGGCAGATTTGATGCATAGAACCGGAATATAAAGCCACGCGACTGATTGGCTGCGTCGGAACTTGTAAGCACCAATCAGATAGCACATTACGGGAAAACTCCACGATGGTCGTAAAGGGACGAGCGTCAATAATGAAAGTTGCATGTCTTTGAATGTTTTGTAAAGGCGAAAGGGTAAATGTTTTCGGATCGTTATGGATCTGTGTTCGTTTTCTGTCAACTTTCGAAAACTGGATATCTCGCAAATTTTATGTGAGTTTATCGATCGAGTAGTTTGGGTGATACCATATTGACTTTTTGAAAGTTGTGAGTGCAATCCGGTTGGCTGAATGCAATTTTAGCATGGGGAGTTAACTCGAACTTTGATCACCTCATTCAACAGAGGGCGCGGCTGTACATTCTTCTGTTAAACACTTGATCAGCCAAGGGTTGTAATGAAGAGTAGCTCGGAATAAAAACCCTTTCTTAGCGAAGATGCCACTTGCTTATTTTGCTAACTTTCACTCACCGTCATCACAGCGTTGACATGATTTTCTGCAGTTATTTGTCATCCATTGTTCATTGTCGTAACATTCTCCGCGCTGAACCCAACCATAACCCTTGTTAACACCAGCGCCATCAATACATTGAACTGCAATGGTCAAGCAATCATAACATGCCACAAACATAATAATATTTTAAATATGAATATACATATTGCATAACAACCCTGACTAACATTTATTTGGCAATACATTTGTGCCATTGTTGCAATTCGTTTATAACTTAAATAGAGTGTACTGTGTGATTAAAATCTTTATATCATGTTTATAATACAGAAAAGTTTTTAATCTGCACTATTTGTTCACAGGACTAACAATGCTACGACAAAGAACACTTTGAATTATAAGTATCATAGTTTGTGTAAAGTATTCGGTTTCTTGTACAAAACCTTTATTATGAGAATAATAATATAATTTATTCAGTATAAAACGAATAAATTACAATTGGACAAGCCAAATCACTCGTAATATATATTGTTTTTTCTTTAGTTATTTGTGTCTAAATTTGGATCTTAGCTGCGTACCTTCGTCAAAAAATAATGAAAGACATAGCAGTATTAAGTTAATTGGATGGTAGATATCATTTTGCATCAATTCAACAGTAAATCCAAATGGACTGACATAGACGCCATGGTTAACTTACTCTTTTCAAGGTCGTATACGTTTTCCCTTTTGGGAAACCCAGCTGGATCATCGTGGCTACAGCGTCCACAAGACTGACGACAGTTATTGTCCATCCAGATCTCGTTTATCTGACATTCCCCATCTACAGCCCAGGAATCGCATTGGCCGTAGTCAAGGTGTTCGTTTATGCAGGTCACTGGGAAACCCAGAAGCAGATATTGTACTTGACGCAGAGTTCTGTACCGTTATTAGTCTACTGTGCAATCCATATATAACGATACAGAACAGCACTGAACAAAAATGTGTAATTTTAAATTTTGGCACTTTTTGGTTTTCACTTTTCAAATTAAGTGATTTTCAATTTTGACTGGCAAAATAGAATTCTCTGAGATATTTTATATATTAAAATGTAATTTTATTTGTCAACGCGAGTAGCAAGGTAGCGTTTTTTTTTACACTAACGGTTACGTCAAATATAATATTTTAATAAAAACCACACAAAGAATTCGAGAAAATGGATAATAAGTATTGAATAAGACGGTAAGTTTCAAATATGTGCGATGCGGAAATTAAAATGTTTTAGCATGGCACAGTTCTGTGGCTACTGTTGTACACGAAAGTCGTCCTGCTGTTTCGCTCCACGATCAGTTGACTGTCAATTCACACAGCACTCGACGCGACATCTCCACGGATCCAACGAAGGTTAAGGCAGATATACAAATGAACCAAATATTGAAACGAACTCAAGTGTTTGAAACAGTAACCAACCTTCAAGTACAAAGTTAGATAGTCACACCGAATCCACGTTTCGGCAAATCCTCGTTTTCGATTATGCTGGAGTTGAAAATTGCCTCCTGTGTGAACTGTTTTAAATAGTAAGTGTTCTATTTTACGGAGTGGCGAGACTGTTGTGTCGCGTCCGATGTGAACTGACCTTTTATCTAAAATTGGTGATCTGAGGAATGGTTTAGTTTATTATTTTATAATGTCTGGTAGCTTGATTAACAGTGAGACATTTGACATCAGTACGTCCAACTTTTATATCAAGTAAGTTACGTTTTATATTACTTACTAATTACTTGTTCTATGGACTGCTGTAATTTTGTATTTTGACTCTTAGGATGTGATTTACGAAACAGGCGTTCAAAATTGGGCATAATAACTGTTTACACTACAGTTGTGTCTTAACATTAATAACGCTCATCGAAGGTTACGTGCGATTCGTAAGACACGCTGATGGAATCATTCCGGCAACATCTTACAAGGATTGGATTTTAATACGTTGTGGCCACATCTGGATTATGTTATTGGAAATTTATATAACTTTGCTAAGAAAGGATAAGCATATCGATTAAATGGAGATTCGTAACTATAGAAACTCGTTAGTTGCAGTTAACATTATCGTTTTAATTATCACCATCCTTACTTCATGAATATGCTATTGAAAACATGTGCCTAGATACGAAGTTATACTCACATTTTGTTTCATCCTTGCCTGTACATTGTCCACAAGTTCGTCGGCAATTGAACTTCATCCAGTCTGGATTGGTGATACAATCGCCACGTGAAGACCACAGCCAGCACTTCTCCTTAGCTAGAAAGTCTTTACATACTGGTACGAGATAGTACAAACACGCCAGTATATAAATATAACTGATTGATTTCTTAATAAATTCATTGGGGTTTTACGCCCTACTTAAGGTTATTTCACTCAAATGACGGAGAATCGGGCAGACGAGTGACGGAAACCACACTCGCAACACTGGCAAAAGACAATGGCGCCACAGGACAGGACTCAACACGGCACTCCTCAGGCAAACAGTTTAACAGCCGTACGATGCCTCTTAGCTCAGAGAGCAACAGGGCACAGGAAGCTCCCATCCAGACACCCGATAAACAGAACAGATTTATCTACTACATCGTATTAAGAAATGTTTACATGTATGTTTATTTAAGATATAATGTTTTCTGATATATATATATCTACTTATTCTGACCTAGCAATGAACCTGCATGCCTTGATGGGGCTATCCTTCGAGGAGCTCGACGTTAACATTATCATATACTTAAGTTGTTCGGGGCCATTACCGGGCTAAATTCTTTGAATTTTATGAAATACATATTTTTTGTTGCGCTGGCGGCGCCCAAACACAACCCATTTATCCAATAAACAATATGTGGCAATACAATTTTGGATTTTATTTCAAGAATACCGAAATTACTTAAGTTAAATTTCTTACCGTTGTCTGGGGTTTTCCATTCATAGTTCCACGCTGTTAAGGCGAGTCCAACGGACCGAAAACTCCAGTCTGTTAACAATAAGTGAAATGTCGATATATTTACACATGAACTTTCGCTTACTACATACCGTCACGCAACTCAGCGAAGTCAACTCATTATAATTGTAGAGATTACTATTCTAAACTTGACTTTATCAGTCTGTTGTGGCGAATGACCACAGTAGTCTTTTGAAACGAACAGAGGTGGTAGGAGTGAAGTATATACTATCTTACAGAAACTTCTATATCGACGGATAAAACAGTTTGACAAATTAAGATTATTGAAAATTATTCTGTGCGAAAATTTGGCATTGCAACCGTTTCTATGTTGAAAGCACGTTTAAGTAATTAATGTACATGCAAAATGTAATTTGACTAAGCAGCTAAACTACTAAAGTATTCTACCTGCTTTGGGTTTATTGTTTTTGCACATATTACACGCCTTTTGACAATTTGCCTTCATCCAGTCCGGGTTTCTTACACATTCACCTTGTCTTGCCCAAACGGAACAGGACCAGTCTTGTCCAAGAGTATTGGTACAATTGCTGCCTAAAATGTAAAAACAGACTGACATATACATGTATCTAAATATGATATATCTAACGTTGGGCCTTACGCCTTTTGGTTGAGCGACTGCTGTCCCTTCCCTGTACGAGAAATATGTTCGAATCTCCCAGTGGGCGTTAAGCTAATGCCACACCAAGCGAACTGGGTCCGACGCGACACGACTGTACGAACAGTTGGCTACAGTCGGCCTGGGGAGACATGCCGTCAAATGCAGTCGCAGACAATCGGGAATAGTCGCACATGTTCAATTGTAGCCGAACGTCATTTTAGAGCAGCATTGAATTTGCATTGACGCATGATGTCAATAAAGCAATGTTGTGACGTCGTCGAAAGAAATCGGTACAGTGTGACATGAACACTGCCGACTTCTTCAGACAACGATTGTACAAGACTGTTCAGTCGCGTCGTGTTGCGCCTAGTCGGCTTCGTCTAGTATTAGCTGCAGAATCTCCTTATGCTAGGTTCCCACTATCACGATTCGCGGCATGATTGAAATCGTGGTCTTAATCGTGGAGTAATCGTGGTGAGCTTATCAGATATTATCAGATCTTGAGACCAGTCGTGTAAATCGTGTTGATCGTAGGAAAGTTTTGGACGGTTTAAAAAATGTCTACGATCAACACGATTAATTGTCAATCGAGATCATCGCATCAGATCTAATCGTGGTGATCGGGATCAACCTTGGACAAGATAAACACCACGCTCTGTTGAGATGTGCTGCGATCCCTCACGATCTGTCACGATCTGTGACGCTCTGTCGGGTACCATTGGTCACGACCTGACACGAATGACTCACGAGCTGATACAAGTTAATACGAGTAGATGCGAGTTAAGGCGAGTAGATACGAGAAGTCACGTTTTTTCACGGACGTTCACGATCTGCAAGACTACATCGAAGAGCTGTGGTGTTTTGGAACGCTACTGGATCTTCCAGCCTCAATTGGGTGTCTAGGAGGCTAGAGAACTGGCCAAGCTGTTGTATTCTCTCCTCTGTGAGCCATGGTCGCACCCAGAACTGCTTGACCCTCTCTCCTGGCCCTTTGTGGTTGGGACTGTTGCTGGTCTGGCTGCTGCTCATCTTCTTCCTCACTGGCGATAATGTAAGCATACAATAATACTTCAAATGTCACGTTGTCATCATCCTCGATCAAATCATCAATGGTTGGGGGTTGTAGTGTTCATTCTGTGGAAGTTCAAGAAACAATGAAGCCCATGGTCAGTCGGATGGTATATATATCCGTCGGGTTCAATTGAGCTCAAATCGTGATCACTCTCGATCCTCATCGTGAAAGACATCGCGACCACAATTGTATCCTATCGCAACAAAGCGCATCCGTTCGTGGTGTACGCATCGGAAGGTATTCGAACGTATCTGCACGTATCCGACCGTCCCAAATTGGGGACCTCGATCGTGATGATCGTGTCACATCGAGACCCAATCATGACCATATCGCATCCAAGCGCACCAAATCGCACCAGAACGTATCGACTCGCATCACCTCGTATCCAAACCTGACATTTCAGAGAAGTTCCACGATCAGCTACGAATGG
>JAVFBZ010136035.1:0-22731 GCA_032466195.1 Katharina tunicata
TGACCTGTTTGTAATTTTAATTACATACCAGGGGCAAAACGGGGTAGTTCCCCATTATGCCCCTTTGACGATTCCCCGTTTTACCCCAAAAGCAAAGCAACAACAACACGGAATCCGTTGCTGTTACTCGATACCACATGATAAAACTATCACATTGGCTATGTGACCATTTGTATGGGGTACATACACGGAAATTTTTACAAATGAAATGTAAGGCGTTTAGAGATAAACCTGAAATTTCTGGCAAACGAAAATTAGATCAGGGACGTCACATTTTTGTGTTTACCTCTAGAAATTTTGACCTGGCATTGAACAGCTTCGTTTGCAGCGATGGGGTTGTCTTCTCACGTGACTTCTCCTGGCCAATCAGCAAAACAGTCTATTTGCAGTTATTTTAGGCGTTAACGCACAACCCCATTTTACCTCAGAACCCCATTTTACCCCAGTCTCCCCTAAAGGTAAAGACTTTGATCCACTGTTTATCAATATGAAAGAGAAGGATTTGATCCACAGTATAATAACATGAAGGTGATAGATTCGATCCACAATTTATCAATATGAATGTGAAGGATTGGATGAACATATCGATGTGAAGGTGAATAATTTGATCCACTGTTAAGAAATATGAAGGTGAAGAATTTCATCCACAATGAATCAAGATGAATTCGAAATATTTATTCCACAATGCATCAATACGAAGATGAAGGATTTGATTAATTGTGCAGCAATATGATCGATGAAAACATTAAGTTATTCATCATTGATATTATTTTGAAAATATCTCAATTCTTACTACGTCGAAAAACATATCAGTTTCTTATCAGTTCCAATTGGGTGGGGATAATTCATACAAGACAGGCCTATGCATGGGGAATACTCCTGATTATAGATAATTTCCTCCGTTATTAAAATTGTTTGTAACCAGTAAACAAAACAAATATGATCAAGAAAACGCGAATGTATGACGTTTATATTCTATTACCTGTTATCTCTTGGTAGGCACACTGCTGATACATAAAACCGCAAGAAAGAGGTCAATCCGTTCTTAAAATATCTTTATTCTGTTAGTGACCCGGCTAAATATAATACACAAAGGAAGAGTTTGTGTAAATTTGAATGGGCCCACAATCAGAATCTGGTCTGCTCCAGATTTCGCAAGAGGCATCTAGATTTATCTAAGCCCCAGTTGAAACATTTCAATATACACTCAATGCTTCTTCTTTCAGATCTATATATAGCTTACGTTCAAACAAATGAACGTAAAGTTATTGTGTCATAGTTTTGGCTTTATCCAGTACATCAATGTCCATTGGAACACAGCGGGTGGTTGAAAGGGGGCCTCTGGTGCCCTCTGAGCCAAAGAGCATCAGGAAGCCGATTAAGTGTTTCCTGTGTTTTTCGTCCTGTAATTGTATCGTGATGATTTGTGTTTCAGGTGTCGTTTAGGATGGTTTCCTACACCCATTGGGCTGGCGCGCCTCGTTTAGGGTGGTTTCCTTCACCCATTGGGCTGGCACGCCGTCATATGAGTGAAATAATTGCAACTACGGCCTAAAATCCCAATCTATGCCCTGGTACTCCGTGACTTAAGGTGCATCATGAGGAAGATTTGTCTGTGGAGTGCCGTTACCTTCTTTGTCTGTTGCAAGTGTCGTTGGAGGTTGTTTATACTTCACCCATTGGGCTGGCATGCCGTGATATGAGTGAAATAACCTAACGTAAGGCGTAACACCCTTATCAAACAGACGAACCTTTGGTGCACATGAACTAATATATTTTCAAGAATTGTTTATATTCAAATTGATGCCAAAACTGTCAAACAAATTGATTTTAAAATAATTATCAAGAACACACATACAAAATAGTTAGAAACAGCGACAAGAAACTTTGAAACAAAAAAATGGAAAATGTTGTTAATCATCTACCCGACATATTTGCCGACTCCTGTTATTTATTTACCATGGGAAGGTGTCTTTGTGTTATATAGGCTTCTGATTTGGCGTATGCAATTGCCAAAGCGGCACGACTATCCCATCCTGTCCTCTGTGAATTGACTTCAAACGCAATGGATTTGAAAAAAAAAGCTTGACGAGAATAACGGGGTAAAGGCTTATGTCACTTCAGTTCAGCGTCATGGTAAAGGAATGGTCGTGCGCAATGCTCACGATCAATCGGGACAGTATGAGTCAAATTTTGAAAGTTAGATAAGAGCGAATTGACTACTTGCGCAGAACATCGGTCACATGTATATTTTGTACCCCCAAGCCAAATTAAACTGTGAAATTTAAGTGGAAAATATAGCATAAAACGTTTTGTCTATATTTGTCTTGCAAAATCTATATGTATTTTTTTTTCTCAATATTTAGTTACTTAATTGTTTAATTGCACAGTACATTAATAATTTTCTTGGAAATATATGTATAGATTTTCACAACATAGGTTGTATACATATATGTGTAGATTTTGTTTTGCTTATTTTCAAAGCTAACTCATTAGATATTAATCATGCATTTTGGTTCATATGTGAGGCTGAACAAGATCTGCTTAGTTAAATTCACTACGAAGAACGATGGAGATGTGTCGTCAGAATACGTTAAGGCAGGACACTGCTTCTTCAGTTATATCAATAACTTAAATAAACGTGGTCCCAATACGTATCCTTGGGGAACTCGGGGTATCCTTGGGGGGAAAAAAAGACGAAGCTATAACAAAAAAATTATAACAAAATACCAAATTCTCAGGTTTGCTAATCGATTTGAACTGCTATTATCCTCTCGACTCTTATACGATTCCATGCAGAGGCTGCTACAATATAATATTTTGCAAGAGGTGGCCTCGAGAAATAGAAAAAGTAATCGCATAAAAGGACCTTAATTAAGTTTCGATCGTGTTTACAATATTTTTCTGTGGACAATTTAAGAAGATTTGGCAATTAAATATAAACTTGTAATTGTTTTGCTAGCCTGGCACTGAATACTGGAACAAAAATGGGGAAAAAAACCTCTGGTGTACTGTGTGTTAATCACACATAAAAAGCATACGCCCTTAAACAAGACTATTTCTATGAAGAAGCCTGTTATTGAAAGAAAATTACCTTTAAGTTTCGATCGTGTTTCTGGCCGTTGATGTTGTGCATTAAAATCGGTTGCAACATGGCTGGTATACTTTCAAAATCTGACAATTCATCACTGTGAATATTAAAACATCAGGTATATTGGTTCGATTTACCACCTAAGGCATATAAGACAAATTTTCTGGTAGCTGCGGAAGCCGCGGGGTGTTTTCGCGAAGTTTCTTTCCGGTTTTCCGACATACACCGGCAGTCCCCCTATTAGTGAAGCACTTTGACTACGGCGTTAAACAAAAATCAAATAAATAAATATTTTAACACAATCCACAGATAATCAGACATATTTCAAACTTAAATCGATATTTATATATAAAAAGATCGCGGAAAGAAATTTTGCATGGATAGCATAATAGCTCTTCCTTATTGAAAGGAGAATCTGAATCCGATAATGGCCTGTGTTTGATTACGGTTAATTAACATTTTATTTAACAAATTTCACTTAAAGCCTAGAGCTTTACGTCGGTTTCGGGTCTGGCGTAATTCTCTCAGAGCTGACAATACACATGGCCAGTAATGTTAGTGTTGGGGACTTTCTATTGCACGGACCGCTTTGTGGAAAATCATTAGATAGTGGCCCACACTAACTAACAATGAATGCAAAATGTGTGGAGGGGGGGGAGGGGGGGGGGGACTATGAGGAATTTTCACGGCCTAGTTTTAGATAATGTAGATATCACCTTAAACATGGGATGTACCTAGTATATTGAACCGCTAAGCTATTTTTAGGTAATCTAAGGGCGATAATGTATCATCATACATTTTGAGATTAACTTAAACCAAGAAGCCTCTGTAGACCTAGTCCTTGGACAATGGGAACAATATTCTCAGACCCGTCACTTATGGTTATGATTCGGCTGAATTTTAAGTATAGAAATATGAAACTTTAGTTTGCCTACCCTTGAATCCAAATTCATTGTTGCACACGACGACCTCATCTGATCAGATTGGGTTTTCTATTCCACATAGGTCACGTGTGTCTTCATACCTTTATATATGAAATGATTAAGTCTGCAAAATTCAGTTGATAATTGCTTTTTATATTCTTTACAGCTGAAGGCAGATGCAAGCTAGCTCTTATAGCGTGTCGGTTTGTTCATTTTATGTAGGTCGCCTCTTTATTTATTTTATTATAGCTATCTGAATCAAAACAGACATTTAAAACTACTAATAATCTATACATAACAGTTTCCGTTATTTTGTAGTGTTTTTGGCCTTCGTTTCGATTTATTCTTCAGACTTCTATAAACACCTATCTTTGTAATACCTTTTTGAAAAACAACATTATTGAAAAAAATATCGCGAAAGTTTTAAACATGGTGTAACAAGATTTTTGGAAAATCTATTGTAGATTTGTCAACCTCGCTTTCATCCGCAATGTTTGTCAGTGTTTCTTTGGTGATCGTCTTAGTCGGACTCGGGGTTTGGTTTCTCTTCAAAAGGTAAGATAAATCTTTTTTTCATTACAAACATTTTACCCGCCTATCTTAAAAAGAAAAATGAACAGTGCAGAGATATAAATCGGAGGGTTTATTGCGTCGTAAGTACTTGGTGATAAACCATTTTTCATCTCGTCGTGGATGAAAACACTTTTTTTTTAAATCCACACATGCAAGCAAATAGCGATTCTCAATATCCAACCAAAAGTATTCGTTTAAAACATTACCATGCAAATGACCTGTAAAATAACAAGCCTTGAAATTTAAATGTGGACAATTTAAGAAGATTTGGCAATTACATATTAGCTTGTTATTGTTTCGCTAGTGCAAATTTTGAATTCCTTAGTTTTAGCTCATGTATACTTTGTATTAATCAAGCATATAAATAGCATAGATTTCTTATACAAGAATATTCCTATGAAAAAATCCGTTGTTGAAAGGACTGAACCCCTGTAAAACGTCAGCAATATAAACTTAATTGCGCCTAATTTCTTTGCGCGGGTGGTTGAGCGAGAGCCTTCTGTGCCCTGGTGCTCTCTGAGATAAGGGGTATCAGGAAACCGATTTGCTGTGAGGTTCTTATTTTTCGTGCTGGTGGTTGGATTGTGCCTCCAGTACACTGGTGATCTCTGAACTCAGCGGCACAGGATGCCGACTTGTTGTGGTATCCTGTTTTGTCAATGTTATATATACAATGTATGTAAATGTTCTGTCCTGTCTTGCATGTTGCCAGCGTCGTTTACGGTGGTTTTCTTCACTGATTGGGCTGGCAGGCCGTCATATAAGTGATATAACCTTACAGCATTTAACCAAAATCAAACAAACAAACAAACAAACTTATTTTTCGTCTTGTACCGGTACATATTAATGCACTTTGGTGTCCTCTGTGTTGTCTTGCGCACATTGTGCTGGCTCGCAGTTACATAAATGAAATAACCTTAAGTACTGCAATGTAAAGCCCAATCAAACAAATAAAAAAATTGCAATACGAATTATTTGGAAATAATATAACTTTGCGAGACTGTCGCAAGTCGGCCAAAATACACATTAATGCTGGTAAACACGGCTGGTGTTTCCTATATAATCGTTTTTCAAAAACTCCTCAATTGGCTACCATTATAATTGAATCAAATAACTATCACTATATCATCCCAAATAAAATCAAAAAAGTTCTGCGAGAATTATACATTTTCACCGCCTTGTTCACATAGCGTACTTACTTTTGTAAACTAAATCAACTTTTGCAAATATGACACTGACCTACATTAGTCATGAGCAGGATTCACATGTGTCAGCATAAGTTGTAAATTGACTCACGACGATATCTTTGCCTTGTTCACATAAAGTCCTTAATCCAAACCGCTCGCGTTACGACAATGACGATAAAGACTCAATAAAGTACTGTGCATGAGTAATTCATCACTCGATGTGTATTTCCCAATCCACATAACTATTGCCAAATACCAATCATTATTTACTGATACACGCCCTACTTAAATAGACTCGTACATTTATCGAGACAGGAGAACAGGCCTACCTGGACGAACGTTTTGAAAAGCCATCCTTTTTGTGGTAGTATTATACTGTTTCCGCAACAACAAAAACTGTGCTGGAAAATGAATGGTCTAATTTTTACTACTATGTATATGTGGGTTTTTTTTTGGTTTTTTAAAGGGATAGCTACTTAACTATCCGTGTTTCTAAAATCACCAGTTTAGCAGTAACTTACTTATTATGTATGTCTACCTAATTGGATAGATCAAGTCCCTAGTGGGGCTTTATTCCCGCTATGTAATTCTTTTATATTTTTTTATTTTTGCAAATGTGTTCATATAGTGAATAAAAAACATAAAATCCTCAAATTACGCACTTATTTTAAATTAAACAGATTTTTGGGGTTCTCGTAGGGTCGATTCAATTTAAAAGTGAGAAAATCATTTTTGAAACATTGTGAAGTATTGCCACTAAATCAGCTGCAAACCAAAACTGTGTTTAGGTGCAAAGCAGGATGGCCAGTCAGTACGGTACCTTAGAGTCAAAGACTCGACTTACGGGAGAATGGTTTGATTCTGTATTTTAGAATGTGATACAAACGATAATTGCCCGATGTATGAGACCACTGTCTTGCCCATGTGATTGTTTCCCGCCCACCATTGGTTCACGTGATTATTGCCTGATCCGCAAAAGTATTGGGTGATTCACATCTAGAAACCTTACACAGCACTATTCACCCAGCAGGCGCTACTGAATGAAATAACCATAACTTGTAGTAAAACTATCAAACAACTGTAAAGGTATTTTCCCTATCAAAGAACTATAAAGGTATTTTTCCTATCAAACAACTGTAAAGGTATTTTCTCTACCAAACAACTATAAAGGTATTTACCCTATCAAAGAACTATAAAGGTATTTTCTCTACCTATCAACTGTAAAGGTATTTTCCCTACCAAACAACTATAAAGGTATTTTCTCTATCAAACAACTATTAAGGTATTTTCTCTACCAAACAACTATAAAGGTATTTTCTCTACCAAACAACTATAAAGCTATTTTCCCTACCAAACAACTATAAAGGTATTTTCTCTACCAAACAACTATAAAGGTATTTTCCCTATCAAACAACTACAAATGTATTTTCCTGTATTTCCGTATAGGAAATCTGTCACACTTTAACGTCATCATTTTGAGGATGTACTAACAACATCGAAACCCGGCCAACTACCTCCTCCTCAATTTTAATCTATTTCACGTGTAAAACAGCTGCTGTGCCAAGGCCAAAGAAGTAAACCAGTTAACGCCCAGCAGCAATCAAAGGGCTGAACTGATCTGCGATAATATTGATCACTGCTTTGTTTAATTGTCACATGTCTTTTCCATGACTTTTGTTTAAATCAGTACCTGGTAGAAATAAGTTTAGCCCATAATACCCACTTTCACTATAGAGATGATTTTTTTTATCTTTCGTAACGACTCGTATACAATTCACTATATCTAGCCTTCTGTTTAGATGCCCTACTTAAAAAATTCAGATTGTTTCATTGAGTCTATAGGACATCTATAATTTTGGGGATTTTCTTTTTTCCAATGACAACAAGCATGGACGAAGAAACAATTTATTTCAAACGATTTTGTTTTATGCCCAGGCATCGTAATTTAGCCAATTACTCCAGACGACTGCCGTTGAATGTCCTGACATGGTAATTTAGCTGTCTAATTATTCCAGACAATTTTGCTGTTTAATGTCCAGACATCGTAATTTCGCTGTCTAAATAGAAGATGCTTCAAAACATATTTATTTCTAAATTCGTAAGTTGACGAAATTCTCCTGTAGACTATATTGGTTGCCTATATTTGTTACCAGATAACTAAGTATTGAACCACTCTTGAGGAAAGCACTTCACATCTAGGCTTTGTAGGTGTAGGGCTGGGTTCTTCAAAGGGTAAATGATACATAAATAAACGCTATAGCAAATATGCTATATTATGACGTGACGTCATAGAATACTGTTTTGAAATTGTGATATGTGTTATCTATCATCCTCCTCCATATTAAGAAATACCTACTTATTATGCTTTGCTAACGTCAGCAATAACTTCCAGTTATTAACCGTTAAGAACGTACTCTTCAAAGGAGAGGTAATCGCGAAAAATAGATAAAGTAAATGGTTTGTAAGTTAATATAAAACCCGAATCTATTTTAAGAATTTTTATGTAAGAAGTAGGCCATGTACTTACAATATTTAACCATCACAGGATGAACCAATTTGTATAAAACGGCCCTGGAGAAGAATTTTGTATACAATGTCCAGGCATTTGTGGCAACTGTGAACGATTTAACGAGGTTGCTAACCCATGACCTGGTCATTCGACCTATGACGCCAGTTTACCTCTCTCGCGTGATTTGACTCTCTAGTTGCATTGGTCGTTATGTCGTTTGTTATGCTAAATAGTTTGATTTTATTTCTTTGCTGCTACACAGTGCTATTTCGATTTGCATTGGCACGAAATGCACTTTATTTTCTACATGCGATACAAGTGTTGCCTGCAGCGGTAAATATACCGCTAATGGGCTAAACAATGGTCTTTCATGACACAAAAGCCGATAATCGGAGGGAACAGAAGTTACCGGAGATATACGATTTTGAGCAAGAATGATGGAAATCTAACTCAGCAGCGTTCGTTCAAATCATATAAGTCGTTTTTATTTACTTTTACTGGGTGAAATGAGTGCGAGTAACTGACAGGACTTTAGGGGATTTTGCATATTTAGTTTAATTATATTCATAAGCACGCTCGGATATATGATCGGTCAATGCAAAATAGTTATTTTTATCTTCTATATTTAGAATGAAGGTTATTTAGTTGTGCTAAATTTACTAGAACACTGTTCCGAATTCCTGGCCGCCTCTCAAGGTGTTTCCTGAACAGCAAACAATGACAGGGTAGATTTCAACAGTCGTTTCTGATTGGCTGGTTGTCAAATCACCCAATAATAAGCGACTAAATTATATAAATCAGAATACTATGCGCATGCCGGAGGTAGTACAGTAAGTAGGAACGTACCAGCAGAGAACCTAGAAAATAAATAAATTAGAAATCGATTTGTTGCCGTGTCTAATTTTTCGTCCTCCAAATGTATAGCAGTGTCTTCTGTGTTGCCAACGTCATTTCGGATGGTTTCCTTCACGAATTGAGAGCCCGCGTTTAAACTACACGACGGGGCTATGTTTAAACGCCGAAGTAGCCGTGTCCAAATTTAGCATGCTTGCGAATTGGAATCTGAGGTTCAAATATCCAATATAAAATCATGAATTCTCAATACCGTTCGTGTTTGTTTATCCGATGTTGATTCAAATGCAAGTGCTTGAGTTTGATTGAATAGCATTACCTTAAGTGACTAAAAACTTTTTGGTTGAAGATGGAGTAAGCACAGATATTGGGAGGAGCATGGAATTTCTGGACCAAAGCCTAGTTTATTCTTCGGAAACTTGAACGAGCTCAGAAAAAAGGTTGGTGAAAATGATTCATATTGAAAGAACCATTTTAAATATTGAGCACTACAAGGAGGTGTTATACTATAAATGAAAACGGTCGATGAATAGCCATTAAATTAAGCTTTAAAAAAGACTGTTAAACAGACTTCTGTAAATAAAGTTGTCGGATTCAATCACCTTTGGTGTTCGTAACATACTGCGAACTTAAAGGAAAATAACTGCCCTTGCTATCAGTTATCAGTTATCTCGAAAACCACTGGATTCCCCCATTTTAAAACTTTGGTACTTCTACATAACAGTCAGCAGTGGTGGTTCGGCTCTTAGTTTGTTCACTTTGAACTGTAAATTGGAAAGAATTGAGTAATTGGCATTACCTAAATATGTATGTTCATTTTTCAAACTGTAGACAAACTATGAGGTGACACAAGGATGGACCAAACGTTATGGAAAGACCTATGGGTAAGTCAGCATCATTCGAGTGACACCGTCGCCCCCAAATTACGTTTGGTGAATTATGACAGAATCCGAGAGTCAGGCTATTCGAATTATTGGTGGATTGGTAGAAACATAGTATCCATTGTATGTTTATTTTTTCAAGCGTTTAATTTATGAAGGAAAGTTAATAGTAGGCTTAATCATGCCAATTAGACTTTGTTGATTAAACCTAATTTCGGGCGACTGTGTCTCTTAAAATTTAAAAAGTTGGTCTTCTAGTGCACTAGTCTGGTACCCTCTGCCCCTAAACTCGTACCTTGTTACCCTCGTTATTATTACTAATAACGAGTGTAACAAGGTACGAGTCTAGGGACAGAGGGTACCAGACTATCAGTGCACGAGCTTTCGGGCGTATTAGACCAAAACAACGTTCCGCTTTTGAGTACTGTGGCATCATAAGAGCCTTTTGTGATACATGGTCCTATATACGTTTAAATAGGATTGTAATTATCCGTCAAGAAAATTCGCCATGTTTTGTTTAGCCAAAGAACTACAGGGGACGTGTCGTGACAATATTATTTGCCGCTTGGGAATTAATAAAATTTTAAATTTCAGGCTTGCAGGATAGTTGATTTATTATTGGCTTTTTATACGAAAGGTGTTACAGATTTTACTAACTGTTACGAAAGTCGTACACCACTCTACCTGTGGCCTAAAGTGTACGAGTCTAACGACAGTTATAAAAGTCCATACATCCCTCGAAAATTCTAATTACTAATAGGGTCTGTAAGATTCGTTCGGTTTTGCTTTTCGAAAACAGTGGCAATCTGTTTTGATCATTAATCTTTCAGAATGATTTTTCTATTAGTTTTTGTTCAATTTAAGGACCGGGCGGGATAATTATCTCCTTTTTTCACTTCCCATTTCATGTTGTATCTAAGTAAAAATGTAGCATGTACCCGGAAGTGGAAAGAATCTCGTGAAATATCTTGCATCACATGACGTGACTTACAGACCCTATTGTAACAGCATCGTTTCCATATTATTAGGGTCATGCAGTATTAGTGTCATGAGAGTGGGGCGAAACACAACGCATATTGTATTATTTCACTGGTTAAGAAGATGAACATATTGATTGTATGATTGCTTTAATTTGCCAGATATTATTGTGGTGAGATACCAGTTTTAGTAACCTCAGACGTCAAACTGATTAAAGAAGCATTCGTGGAAAAACACCAACATTTTCACGGGCGACAGGTAAAAAGAGACTATGTGCTGTTTTATTTTAATGCGCTTATAAAATACTGAACTGCACTCACAACGTAACGCCTGTAAATTGCGAGATTTTACGAGAAAAGGGAATATAAAGTAATTGTGAACCTAAAAAGATGATGAAATTTGCCAAAGAACTCACAAAGATAACTTTAAAAAAAATAGAAGAATAAGTTATAGTGGGGAGTGAAAGTTGCCGTAGAATTCACAAAAAATAACTGCCCAAAATTGAAAGAATACAAATGAAAAAATACTTCCAACAAAAGTTATTGTAACGTTAAATGTTTCAGAAAAACTCACAAGAATAACCACCAAAAATTAGAAGAATAAGTAACTGCGAACCTTAAAGGACCATACAAGTTGCCAATGAACTCTCTAAAATAACTGGCAAAAAATTGGAAGAATAAGTAACTGTGAACCTAAAAGGACCATAAAAGTTGCCAAAGAACTCGCTAAAATAACTGGCAAAAAAATGAAGAGTAAGTAATTGTGATGATCAAAGTTGCCGAATAACTCACAAAAAAAATTGCCGAACCATTAAAAGAAGTAATAGTGACAATGAAAGTTGCCGTAGAGTTCACAAAATAACTGTGAAAACTTGTTTAAAGATTCAGTAACTGTGAACCTAGCAAGACCATTAAAGGATCCAAATAACTAACTAAAATAACTGGCGAAAAACTGACAGAATAAGTAATTGTGACGATAAAAGTTGCCGAAGACTGCCCAACAGTTGGAAGAATAAATAATTGTGAACCTAAAAAGACTACGATCGTCCCCAAAGAACTTACAAAAATAACTGCCGAACAATTGAAAGAATAGGTAATTGTGACGATGGAGGTTGCCGTATAATTCACAAAAGTTACCGCGAAAACTTGTTTAAAGATTCAGTAACTGTGAACCTAGCCAGACCATAAAAGTTGCCGAAGAACTCACAAAAATAACTGCCCAACAGTTGGAAGAATAAATAATTGTGAAAACCTAAAAAGACTACGAAAGTCCCCAAGGAACTCACATAAATAATTGCCGAACAATTAGAAGAAAAAGTTATTGTGACGATAAAAGTTGCCGTAGAATTCACAAAAGTTACTGCGAAAACTTGTTTAAAGATTCAGTAACTGTGAACCTAGCCAGACCATAAAAGTTGCCGAAGAACTCACAAAAATAACTGCCCAACAGTTGGAAGAATAAATAATTGTGAAAACCTAAAAAGACTACGAAAGTCCCCAAGGAACTCACATAAATAATTGCCGAACAATTAGAAGAAAAAGTTATTGTGACGATAAAAGTTGCCGTAGAATTCACAAAAGTTACCGCGAAAACTTGTTTAAAGATTCAGTAACTGTGAACCTAGCCAGACCATAAAAGGTGCCTAAGGACTTACACAAAACAAAACTGGAAAAAAATAGAACGAATAAGTAATTGTGAATTTAAAAAGACCATAAAAATTGCCGAAGAACAGGAAAATAACTGGCAGAAAAAATAGACAGAATAAGTAATTGTGAAAGTTCTCTATCTGATGCTTTCCAAATCACCTATCAGGCAAGTCAAAATCATCAAATTTCAAACTTTATTGGTGCTACGTATTCAATGCAGTTCAGTAAACATCTAAAGATAGCGAAAACATGACGTGATATGCTGGCCAACGTACGCTTAGAAAGATGATCCAAAATATTGATAAGGATATTTCGAAATTTCGGGATATGATCGAAACTTAAAGACAAATATGATCCGCATATCACGTGATGAGTTTTAGCAATTTCACATTACCATCCGTATTGCCATCTATGTCAATTTTGTCATTGTGTATTTTTAATTTTGTTTGTTACATGTCTCGACGCAATGGACCTTGATTCTTTCAGTAACTGATCTAGAAATTATGTGTTATAAGAGAGGCCGTTTTTAATAAATTGAACAGAAACTTTCAACTGAATTTTAATTTCTGTTCACATTGCAGCCGCTTCCGTTGCCAAGCTCTATAGAGGGAAACATCTTGGCGTTCACATCGGGAAGAAAATGGAAAAGACAAAGGGCTGTGGTCAGTCCTTTCTTCAGCTCCATCATGTTAAAAGAGGTAAGTTGACATTTGATCAATGATGATCGATCTTGCAGTGGATGATATCGTTCAATCCAAAAAGACAGAACCTGCATGGCGTCTTTTTTAAGTTTCTTAGAAAGTGACCATTTACAGTTTGTTTCTTTTGTTGGGTTTTTTTTTTTTTTTCGTTTTTTTGGGGACAACAATGGCTGAGACTGAAAGGATTCTTGTTCAGGGCTGAGACCCTTTGTGGGAATCGAACCAACGACCCACAGTCAGGCACCAAACGGCAAGCAAGCCGGCCGGATAGCTGAGTGGTCTAGGTTGCCGACATTTACTGCTGGCGATTCCGTGCTAGACTGAGGGTCGTGGGTTTGATTTCCGTAAGGGTCTCAGTCTGCAATTTGTTCTGGTTTAGAATCTGCCCAGTCCGAGAGAACAATACTACCAGCATGGATCTACTAAAAAGGCTTGGTCACTATTCTAGCTAAATCGTTTGGCTCTACTCTCATATACCGTTGTTCATCAAAGAAATTTCACAAATTTTAATGACGATTCAATGTTTACAATACTCTCCTTTATCTAATTTCTGCGTTAGAATAAATAAATTGTCACGTAAGATTTACCCCCGAGGTTGTTTCGCAGCTACGGAGATGAAATTATGCGTAGACCATAATTTCTGTTTGTAGTTCTCTTTCTCTCTCAAGTACGGAAGCCAGTTAGTGCCACGGACAATATTATTTTCCACACAAAATCCTCGTAATAACGAGCAAAAAAACTCGTAAATATGAGAAGTTATTCTCGTAATTACGAGATTTTATTCTCGTAAGTACGAGATTTTGATCTCGTTAATACGAGATTTTTTCTCGTAATTACTAGGATTTTGTTTGGAAAATAATATTATCCGTGGCACTAACTCGCTTCCGTAATTAAGCCTGAAGTTATTTCAGTATTTAAAGCAAACCTCGTATTTAAGAGAATATTCTCGTAATGACGAGATTATTCTCGTAAATACGACTTTTTACTCTCGTAATAACGAGAATATTCTCGTTTTTAAGATATTTTTTCTCGTAATTATGAGGATTTTGTTTGGAAAAAATATAATCCGTGGCACTTACTGGCTTCCGTACACTCAAGCGACATGCCCAGCTTGATAAAAGAAACTATCAGACGCAAGTGTGTATCTATGAGCTAGTACCACGTACAGGTACATGACATAAGTCTCTACTTACCTGAATATTTATTCTTCAAAGGTTACACCTCGAATGAAAACGACAGTGGAGCACTTCATCGGTCTGCTGAGTGAGAAATGTCGGATAAATTCCACTACAGAAATGCTCAGGTAAGATGTGCTCAATCGTCTCTCATTTGGAGACACAAAGATGTAAAAACAAACACATCTTTATCGAGTTTATCGAATGTGGAAGTTATATAATTCAGATTCACATTTGCTGTCGTTCAAATATAATTTACTCCAAAGAGTTTAAGGAGTGGGGGTGAGGGGTATGGCGGGGGTGGAAAGCAGCTTTACAAATGGATCATTGTTGTGCCCTCTCTTGCATTACTTGTGTGTGTCTCTTTCTCCATTCAGTTGTTTAACTATTTATTTTGTAATCAATATTACCCTGTTTTACAGCATCTTCCAGGCGTTTTCTCTTGAAGCCATTGCACGATGTGCCTTCAGTATGGACACCGATGCCCAGTTAAACCAAGACAATTTCTTCCTCGCCACCGTCAAAAACTTCTTTAAAATTGGAAATTTTGCCAGGAGAAGCTTCGTCGTGATGGTGGCATGTAAGCATAAACTGTTTGCTTTATCTTCCAAAAAATAGGTGAAGAAGTAAATAAATATATCTTTAGGTGCAAATGATGTAGAAATCGAATAGATCTGTGCCAATTAGTAACGGTCAAGTGACACCTTTTTGGAAATGTGTTAGCGTCATAAGCATTTCCGTCGGTGCTTTATGTAGCGAAGCATCGCCCGATTACCAAAGCCGCCTCACTCCTATGTCCTACACAGAGTATAGGGAATTGTTTTAATTGGCTATAGTCTTGTCAACATTTAATGGGGTACCGGCAGAACTGGTCCGCTGGATGTCACTGTAGGGAAGTATGACCTATTTGCCACTGCTCATCTGCTTTGACAGTTATTGTGTACGTGAAAAACAAGTATTTGAACGTATGGGCAGCAGGCCACAGACAACCATTATTTTTACATAAGCCGTAATGTTAACGTTTGGTTCCGTAGCTCCTTCCTAAACTTTCGTTGAGCCAAAACCCCCCGGCACATACCTTAATTAGTCCTAGTCGAGTACACGATCAAAAGCTTGACATGTCATGATGGTTGAAATTTTGAACTAGCCACCCTGGAAGATGATAGGGGTCTGATACGTCAGCTTTAGAATGTAAACAACAGCCGAATCACACCTCGCTCGACAGTCTCCATACATCACAGGGGATCTATTTAGGCTTAAATATCACACTGAACTCAAATGCTCCATATCAATACCAAAAATCAATTTGCAAGAGGAGAAAAGAAATAAAGAGGAAAACACACGTTTTATTTTAAGAACTATATTCGACCCTAACAAAACGGAAGTTGTAATAGGGGTCTTATTCCAGCAGAGCTCGACGTGAATGCACGGGTGTCCCACTTCACTCGCGCGCCATCTAGCGGACTGACGGCGGCGTGGTTCAGTTGTCTGCGCTTTGAACACCAATAAAATTATTTACCATTAACACTTTTCTTTTCCAGCGGCTTTTCCGTCCTGTCGATGGCTATGGAATATTCCAATAGCTTTAGTGAAATGCCTTCGTCTGTTTACCGACCCGCAAGATGCTCTTATGTCGGTCCTCATTCCAGTCATTAACGAGAGAAGGGAGACGAAAACGGTTAGTATCGTGCTCCTTGACTCGTTTCTTTACAAAATAATTTAAATAAGCAGGTATAATCTGTTTTTTGTGTTTCTAAGGACCAAAATGCCATTGGTTTACTAAGTGGTAAGAATATATCCCAAAGGATTATGGCTCGGTTTATCCCATTTTCTTCTACAACAAATGGTTTTTATTAGTGTTTTTTTTTTCTTCTCTCAGACGACATTAATATTCTGTTTTCAGGAGCAAAGGGATTTACTGCAGATTCTTTTGCAATCAGAAGTAAAAGATGACTCGAGTTTAAATTATGATGTGTTTGACAGTACCACAATGGATACAGTCAGGGTCAAGGTCGATCGCAAACTCAGCAGACAGGTAAGCTAACTTAGATAGTTTTTTTTTGTTTTTGTTGTATGGGGGACCCCGCCGCGGCTCAGTTAGTTGATCGTTTGACTGCTGAATCCTACTCTACCCGGTTTAGGTCCAATCGTCCTTTCGATTTAAGGTATATAGGGGAAGTTTTCAGGTGGTTGGGGAGATCTCGGTTATATTTTATTTTATTTTATTTATTTTGATAGATTCAGAGCACAACAGGCTTTGAGTCTAGTTACAGGCCTAATAACATGCATGATAATGACCAACAGTCAGTGGAGAGTATATACAATATTTAAGGATACAATGGCAAGGTATCACCTTACAGGTTTACAGTCAGGTATAATTAATTACTTTGTGGTATTACATATAAAATCTTAAAATATGTAAAATATAATTTTATCACAGAAAAAGCAATTTGGTATCACAGATAAAGTTAAAAAAAAAATCAAAGCCTGCGTCAACAAAATTGAAGGCGCAGGTGTTCATCACGCTACTAACACCTGTGCCTCGTTCTTAATCCCCCGAAACCACTCCCTTTAAAGTGAAAATGGCGCTGACAAATGCTGGACTTCCACTAATCTCGCTTAACATATTTGCCAGCGGGGAATTTGCGGCTCTTCTGTGAAATAATTATTATTGACCCTTCAGTCACCATAAGTAGGTTTACTTGTACCTTGCTTTTGACGATCAATCTGTGTACCAAAACTTAAATCCACAAATGTCTCTTCTCGTTTTAGGAGGTAGAGGCCCAAACCATGCTCATGTTAATATCATCCTATGAAACCACTGCCAATGCTCTTGCTTATATTGTATATGAATTAGCCTCACGTCCAGATATACAGGAAAGAGTCATGGATGATATTCGTGACAATCTACATGGAGAAGTAAGTATTTGGTAATTTTACAGTGATAGCATTTTAAAAAAGAATAATTCTCTCATTACACAAAGATTATTTAACTTCAAAATGTCGATGATTATCGTGAGATTAAAGCCGCGACTACACGGGCAGAAATTCGTGGGTCTGAGCCGACTCTGATCCAGTAAACTAAATTGATCCCGATAAGAAATAGTCGGCTTTCTTTTAATCGCCAAGTTTGACGGGTAAACACAAGTTTAGTTCACCTTTTTTTGTTCATGTAAACACTGTACATCGATTGCTAGTCTAAAATGATTTACCTGGAGACAGAAGTGTGTTTAGTTTTAATGGCGTGAATCATCTAAGTGGATGAAAAACGCCACAAATTCTACAACCAACCCAGATTGTTGAAGAGTGATCTGATATGTGTAATAACAGATGTTTTCTTTTTTCATGTTTATTTTCTAGATCTCATTAGGATCAATGAATCGACTCACTTATCTAGAACTATTCATCAAAGAAGCACTGCGGAAAAATCCGTTTGTAGTTGGGTAAGTCGATATCACAGAAATGAAATAAAGTGCAAAGATACATTTCAATTAAATGAAATGTAAGGTTCACCCACACACAGTCCGAGCTAGTGTTTGAACTCAGAGGGATCTGTGGACCAGACGAGTACACTCTAGGATTGTGTGCTCTTGACCACATCTCCACGGAGGCCCCCTATGGCTGTCGCTCTTAAAATACGTAGGCGCAATACCCTGGAGAATGGCGTTAAACACCAATCACTCACTCCCAACCAACGTTTCATGTATGTTTTGTTTTCTATTTACTCAGGGTGGTTGCCCGTCGCTGTATGAGTGATTGCACCGTTGGAGGGATCCCGATTCCCAAAGACGCTTTGGTAGCTGTGGATCTATGGTCGCTCCATTCGGATGAGGAATATTGGGGTCCAGATACACACAAACTTATTCCAGAAAGGTACTTGTGCGGTTTTTGCTTGCTAAATGATTCCAGCAACATATGTTGAGGATGATGAAAATGATTTGCTGAGAATGTAAGCCATTGAGTGATGTACATGACTGTGTTTTTTCAGCTGCAACAGCTAGCGAAATACTTTCGTCAGACTCGAAATCTCGCACTTTCACGTCAATTCTTGTTTATTCCAAAATCTCGCATTTTCACGTCAATTCTTGTTTATTCATTTGGTTCGTTCTTCTTCTAGCAAAAGCTGTATTCATCCACCCCAAGTATTATACTATTTAGGTTTAACAGTGTATTCAACGTTTACCACAATCTTTCTATATAAGGGCTTGGGGTGACAGAACATTGGAGTAAATGAGGCATTTTAGAGGAGAGTTATTTCATTTTTTATTTCTTCAGATTTCTTGACGCTGAGAAAGTTGAAGCCCAGAAATTCGCTTGGTTGACCTTTGGCATCGGACCGAGAAAATGTATTGGATCAAAGCTCGCCATGCTCCAGATCAAGATGTGCATCGTGCAACTGATAAGAAAGTTTGATCTTCGGCTAAATTGGGAAACGAAAACCCCGCTTCCTTTATACGAAGCCGGACTTGTGGAGCCACGTGACGGGGTCAAAGTTGATCTGATTCCAAAGAACAAGCAGTGAAAATTCGTTTGTCGGTTGTTTATATATTCCTGAAACAGTTGGTTCGAAATTGTGTCATTCAAAAACCAAGAGATTGGAATCTTGACTGTTTGAAGGACATAAAGACCTGAACATTGTGAATGAAAATGGGGGGAACTTTGTTCTTGAGTCCAAGAACAGTGTTTAAGAAAAATGGTCGACCTATTGTCTGAAAGTTTAAATTCGCTCGAAGCTGGTTCTTCGTTCTAAACGCGCACCTGGTTAAGCGGAGGCTTTCTGTGTGCTGGTGCTCTCTGAGCTACGCCGCATCATGAAGTTCATTTGTTGTGGTGTCCTGTTTTGTGTCATGTATATTTCCTAATATGTTTTATTTTGAGCCTGTGTCGTTGAGGGTGGTTTCTATCACTCCTTAAATTGCCACGCCCTCGTGTTACCAACATTACCTTCAGTACGACGTAAAACCACAAACAATCGATTGGTTTTCTCAAACTAGATTTCTCACAGCAATGCTGTAGAATCCTTTTTTTAAATTGTCTCCTTATTGAAATTTGATTTGGATCAAAACTATATGTACAGTCCTTTGGACGTGGATTGATTTAGTGACTGTTTTATTAGTATTCAAGTATTAGCTAGTTTGGAAAGATAATCTTTCCTCGATGTCCAAGTATGGCAGCTTATATGAAGTATGAATACATCTCGAAATATAGCCTAATGCCTTTAGACAGAGAGCGTATGACAGCATGAATGTAATCTGAAAAGATACTTCCATTAGACAGAGGGCCTTTGTGCGCTGAGAAATGGATGCATACGGAAGTTTGGATTGTTATGAAAAGACTTTGCAATTTCTAGTTGATGCTTAACTACGTCGAAGTGCTAATAACCAAACGTTTATGTCAAACGAAACATTGAAATGTTTTCAAGAATTTAGGATTTGTGTTTGTCATTTTCATGAGCTATCTATTTCCGTCTCATTTCTTTCGAACATTTTTCGCACATTAATCAATATGAATTTTGTATCATAAAATCGTGTTTATCATTTTCTTTTTATTCATCACAATATTTTTAAATAGTTTTATTTTGTATTGTACATATGTATATATTGTTTTTCATAATAAAATTTATTCTAAATCTTTTTTTAGTCCTGAAAATCTGTTCTGGAATAAAATCGAAGAATAATGAGACAAATTCAAGGTCAAAGGTTAACTAGGTCGAAGAATTACAATAATCTGCGATATATGTCAAAGTGGGTTTTTTTCTATACAGTGTTCTCGTTTTTGGGGGGAAAACACTCTCTGTTACTGAGATCTCAATAGCCTGAACTTTTTCGGTATAGCGCAAGTGGATTCACACGCCAACATTTAACCCACAGATCCCTGGCGCGGCTCTTGTTTGCAGGTCTTTGATATCAGAAAGTTAGATGATATGAAGACGATAATAAAACTGTTATGATGTTTGATACGCCAAGACACAGCAAAGTAAAACGCCAAGCATGAAAACGAATACAATGGCAATGAGGGTGGTTTTAATGACAATAACTCGCGTGATTCTCGTTACTGTGTGTGGTGTCATCACTTAACTTGGCCGTGACAGGTGTTATAGCTAAAAATCTTACATTTTGTTCGGCGGAAGCCTTTTTACCGACGTATAAACACTAAACACATAAACATGGCGTAACCGAGAGAATTTCATATGGCTTTAGCTGCACAAAGTTTAGTTTGTTAGGTGTACGTTATGTTTTGAAGGTAGAACAGATGGAAACTGTGGAATATGTCTACATTGGCTGATTTATCCACATGGTGTGAAAAAATTCCAGTCAAAATGGGGATGATTGTATCACTAGGTGATGTGCGCAGAACATTCGACGACGAGTGGTTGCAACGAAGGCGCCTATGTTGATGAAGATGACGTGTGTTTCCAATACAAAGACGACGTACAAGATTTCCACCCTTAACAAGTATCCAATAACACATATATATTTTTTTTATTTATTTGCTTGGTTCTCAACGTCTATACTCACGGGTATTTCACTTAAATGGCGATGGTGCATAACTCGCGTTAAGTACAAAATACTAAATGTTGACACACTCGGGACTGTTATAATATTAACTGAACAGAATGAAAAATCTCCCTTTCGTCAATCAATTCATTCCTGTTTACTGTTTGTTAGTACATAGTTTATTATGATTAGAAATCAATTATGTGCGATCCAGAACGATTCTTTGTGCGTTTTTCAGATTATTGTTAAAAACTAAACGACAGAAATCATAACTTTGTACATTTAGAAAATGTTTTTGAGCTTTCGGAGGTAGACTTTCTCCGTCTTCAGAATGGCAAAAAAAGGCATGGTGTTTAGGACTCTTGATAAATCCGGCCTTGTCTTCATGACTTCAGAAATGAATAACAAGTCACCACAGAGGTGTTATAAGTTTGTCGGCTGATACTATTTCTCTTGTTCTAGTAAACAATATTGACAGTTGAAAGTTGCAATTCGGCACAAATTTTGGCTAAAGGAGTCTCTTTAATATTATGCAATGTAAGCACATTTTTTGTAAGTGGAGGAGGTGGATTAAGGCGGAGTAAAAACAATGAAAAGTTGAATGGCCGTCTGGTCAATAACTCAATAAATATAATGTCTATCCACGTGGCAATTTAAACATATTCAGTACTCGGCATGGTCTACAAGTTGTCGTATCAGTATACAACTTGGGAGGTCACCAGAAGGAAACAATAGCCCTATCGGCATCGGACAAATTAAAGGCGCAAAACATAAAGCCAAATAAAATCTGCTTCGTCATGTTCTTTACCTCAATGACCATTGTTACACACAAAACACTCGCCAACCACTGGTTAGTTTAAGGTTACACGTGTTCTTTGGAATTACAACAAAAAACGGGGCAGTATCGTGCACGGCTGCCTAACCTACATTCACCTGGTCTGAATAATTTGAATTGCTTCGTGCCAAGTCTCCTATCGGGACAGCCATTACCACGTTACACTTCTGTCAGCTAGAAATTGTGTTACCTTTGCAAAGAACGCCTGAGAAAATTTCTGATTAAACAACAGTAACAGTTTGGCCATTTGAGGTTCCAATCCTATTTTTTATAGCCTTTGGACAATAGCCACACAATAACAGTTTGCACTATCCGCACCCTAAACAAACTCCTTGACATGTTCTAAGAGTAAACTACCATCGGGATAGTGTGGCATATAATAATGGTTATTTCGTATTCGATATACTTGTCAATTTTCTCTGAAACTTTATGATCATTAACCTCAGATAAGCGTTTATTTACTTATTTGATTGATTTTAAGTGTCGGTTATAAGACGTGACTTTGTGTTGCAAGTGTACGGTGGAGAACCCGGTAAGAACCTCTTAAAAACGACCAAGCCACCTCCACCGGAAATCTTCCCTAATATACCTGACGTCCAGAGGGGGATATGACGTCACAGTTTACGGCGCATGCGCGGTGGCGGTCTAGTGATAAAAGATAGAGAATTTGTAGGGTGTCATGCGGCTCGAGCCACACGAATGACACAGAATATGCGGTGCATAAGACAGGTTGTGCGCAGGGTGACAGGTGTGACGTTGCAGGTCACTATGACAGGCGTGACATCACAGATCACGGCGCATGCGCCGTGGCGGGCTAGGGTGGGGCTCCTGTTGTGCAGGACACGTTTGGTTTTGCACAGCTGGGTGTTGGAGATGGTGTGTG
>JAVFBZ010136046.1:0-22726 GCA_032466195.1 Katharina tunicata
TTCGGGCTATGGTTTGCCAGTCGAATGTCAGAATTAATAAAAAAAAAAGCAAACTAACATAGCCCAATATTCGGGCTAAGGTCCCAAGTGTTCGATTTGGATCTAGGGTCGCCTTAAAGCAGTATATTTTAAATCGGGCCAACGGGCAAATAGACGGTATGAATTGAAAGATAATGTTGACCATGCACCGTCCTGCCAATTGTATTGAGGATTCAGTCCCGACCCCTGCGCTCCTTTTTTACGTTTATTCCTGGGCCTGATATATCCTATAGGAAAAATTTCTTCACGGATGTTAACTGCGGGAGTAGCGGGTGGTTGGACGAGAGCTTAGTGTGCGCTGATGCTCTCTGAGTTGACGGGCAACAAGTAGAAGATTTCTTGTGGCGTCTTGCTTGTGTCTTGTTCTTTTCTAGCGGCGTCTTTGTCTGCTGCTAGTGTCATAATGTTATATTTCACCCATTGGGATTGAATGCCGTCATATGATGAAATTACCGTAAGTACGGTAGTAAAACCCCAATCAAACCAAAAAATATCCATGGTGCTCTCAGAGCTAACCGGCATAAGAAAGAAAAGTTCCTACCATGCTTTGTTGTCTTGTGCTAATGCTAAGGAAATACTATCAGAATTTATTTAAGCTAAATATATGTGCATATATATGTTGACACAAAGGATAATAACTTGAAAGCCGCACGAGCACCCAACATTTAAGTATATTGTGTTATCATAGAATCGCATGAATTGTAGGATTTGTTGATATATATTAGCGAAAATGGCTGGACCTCTTTATATTGAATTCGAATTATGGCAGGATTTCACCTGGCTCGTACAAGTCTTGTACCCGTTGCATATTTTTTAAATTTTAACATAACTATTTTAAACACAATGATACTTGCCATGACAAAATATAATGATACTTGCCGTGACAAAACATAATGATATTTGCCGTGATAAAACACGATGATATATGCCGTGACAAATCACACCGATACATGCCGTGACAAAACACGATGATATATGCCGTGACAAAACATAATGATACATGTCGTGACAAAACAAAATGATACATATCGTGACAAAACACGATGATACATGCCGTGACAAAACATAATGATACATGTCGTGGCAAAACACGATGATACATGTCGTGGCAAAACACGATGATACATGCAGTGACAAAACACGATGGTGCTTGGCACTGGATATTCTCTGATACAACACCAGCCAGGATAGGATCGGCAAGAAAATTTCTGAATACTCCAGTATGGGATTACAAAATTGAGCATTCAAGCCAGATAATGGAAGTCTGATGTTAGATTCGTTAGATTAGAAGTCTAGCGTAATGTGCGCACCGACGCTATCACTCATCGGCACATGATGATTATTTACAGCCAAAGAGTTCGGGTTCGCTTTCGGGTAACAAAAAGGGATGTTACCGATTGGTCGTACGGACGGATTGCAGTGAGTGCTATAAATCAATCTATAAATATATCTATAAGTCAATAAATAAAGTCACCATAACTATCTACAGAGTCATTAATTTATTGACAGCCATATAGATTCAACTTCAACTTTTTTAATTCCGCCTTTATCACATGATTTTGTTTTATTGGAACTTAAAGAGTTGGATCTCAAGAAATCGACTGGTATAGATATTATACCAGCAAAATTCCTACAGTTAACTGCCGATATCATTTATCCTTCTTTAACCTATATTTTCAATAGGTGTATTTTAGAAAATTATTTTCCTTTATCCTGGAAAACGGGTAAAATAACTCCGATACACAAGACAGGTCATAAGGGTGATCCTAGATACTAGACCTGTGTGTGTGTTGCCTACTCTTTCTAAAATTTTAGAAAGACATGTTTCAAAGAGCTTGACTGATTATTGTTATGTTAACGATCTATTTAAACTGTCAAAAACTATTAGGGATATCCATAAATAAATCAAATTAGTCTGACCACATCCAAAATATAGAAAAGACAGTAAGTGCTAAAATATCCCTCTTAGCACGCATCAAATGTTTTCTGTCTCTTGAATGTAGGAAAATATTGTATTGCTGTTTTATCCTACCTCACTTTAACTACTGCTCTATTGTTTGGAGTAACACTGATGTTGGTCACCTAGATGCAATTAAAGGTTTCAAAAATGCGCAATGCGCCTAATATTAGACACAGGCTACAATATGTCATCTATATGACATACACATATACATACAACTAAATTGGTTGCCTCTTGTTTTAAAATTCCAACTGAACCGTCTGATATGTGTGTACAAATATAGTAAAGATATAGCACCATCCCATCTTTGTGATCAATTTAAACCGTATGTACCAGGTAGATAGATCATTACGGTCATCTAACAAAGCTCTTTTAACGGTTCCACGATGTAGAACGGAAATGTGTAAACAATCTTTTAGAGTAAAAGGAGAAGAAGATTTTAACAAACTAAGGCTGTGTGTTGTAAAAAGTAAATCTGTAAATATTTTTAAAACAGAATGTTAAAGATATTTCTTTAAATTATATTTACCTGAAAATTTATAAGTGTTTTCAACCCAATGTATTCTTACAGACAAAGTCAAAATTAGGTCGAATAATGTTTTAGTTTAAATTATTGATTTTACTATTCTCAATGACAATTATCTATTTTTGTTTAATTATCTATGTTTACAATCATTCATATGCATACATGTACATTATATACTCATTAAAACTATTTTAGCTTAATTTATTTGCAAACAATGGGACCAAAACAATATTTACATGTAATTTGTATATAGGCCATTATAAAAAAATATAAAAGCAGGTTGATGAAGGCGGGTAAGATTTATTTTTTTTCAATGTTAATTTTTATGTTAATTTATATGTATTGTATAAATATATATTTTTTTATAATTCGTTTGATATCTCGACATGCATGAAAAGAGGCGCATGCCTATTGTAGTTTATCGAGTTTGAAAATAAAGATTATCTATCTATTTTTTTTTTTTTTTTTTTTTGTTACTGCACAGCAATCTAGGCTGTGAGAGATCCAGGATACCCGATAAAGACAAGACCGGCTTATCCTAAATGGCTATAACGCCACGATCCTCAGATAGATAGACAGCTGTACATACTTTTTAAAACCATAGAACAAACATCTTAAAAATCAAGTCTGACCCGCAGATATCTATTTGTAACGGACGTAACACATACTTATTTCAAACCATATGACTCACATCTTCAAAATATATTCTTAAAAATCCAATCTGACACGCAGGGGTCCAATTATAATGGACGCAAAACAATTATTGCGACACCAAATATCGACAAAGTCATTTACATTACCACGACGCCTCGCTCTCTCAAACTCGCACAAAATTGGGTGCGTCAAGTCCCGCAGAAAAAATCTTCTATCTATCTATAATCATATATAGTTCGTGTAGATTGAACAGATGTGGGTTACGTCAACACAAAGGTGACGCGAAAGACGAGGCCATAAACAACTTTATTTCCCGGTATGAGGAAGTACATTATAAAGAAAAAAATATTTGGCGTTGAGAAAGCGAATTTACATTATCTGCTCGATTTGAAACATTTTCTAAACTAGATTCTCTTCTAAGAAAGCAAAACACACAAAAAAAAAAAAAAAAAAAAAAAAATTAAAAAGTTCAATTGAAGGCCTTATTTTATTTTTATCTTAGGGTTATAGTTTATAAACCTTGCAAGGTGAAGCTCTTTGTAGTTTGATATTCACCTGAGAACATGTTTTTTTTATCATTTCGGACTCTGTAAATTTGACGGTAAATTTGACAGGGCTATAGTCCTTGTTTGTGCCTCCTCCTTCCACTTGACTAATCAAAACACCGATAATTAGGGTGACGGATCTATTGCTGTCAAATATTAGGGTCGCAAGGTATGCAACAACAAACAATTTTTCACAGCATGCTAACAAACTAAATGTTGGTAATAAAACTGACGGCGCATGCCTGATGCTATATAAATTGCATATTTTTTGTTATACAATGGTTTCCTACTTTTAACATTAAAACAGTATACACACTGTGTATACTTTGAGTTCTGAACTGACAATTTTTACGACATAAATAAGAAATATCTCACATCTGGAAGACCGTACTTGGAAAACGGAGGCCCCACATAATGGAGCTAAGTCGCGACCCCATATTGATTTAATTTTTTGCATGAAGTATAATGGGTAGTATTAAGTGGGAGCAGAGAAATGTCGTAGATGGACAATATTGGGAAAACGTGACAATATATCACCTCGAGTTGTCTCCGATCGAAGTACAGTAGTAGGCCTATCACCAATGGTATTAATTGATTTTTTTTCTGAGCAGTTCGGTCTTTGACAGCAAGAGATAATATAACCATATAACGTACTGTACTTAATTCATATTGATCATATACTTTCACGGTTTCATTCGAACAATTGCTTTTCTTAACACTTTGGCCAAAGGCTAGTTAGAAAATCGTCGGTCGTTCTGTGGTGCATTGAATGTGGCAAAATCGGAACAATGGAAAACTCTGATTAATTTCTGTATTTATCCCACAAAAATGATTGTATGGCCAAAAATGTCGTAATAAACAAGTTATATTAAATCGAAACGGCATAATTAATTAGACAGAAATACAGGGTTTGTGTAAATATATAACAACAAAAAGAGAGACCCTGACAACCTATTCAATCGTGTCTTTCATACTGTGAAGAGAAATCATTCCGACAAAATGATGGGGACGGGATCGCTGCGGCATTGTAAAAGAAAAAGCGACGAAAACAGTCTGAATTTAGGTATGAAATATCCGCCATGCTGTATTTTATATACCACGTTGTGACCAAAAGCAAAGTATTGCACAGGTCAATAAAATTCGGGAATCTAAATCTACTTGTATATCATAAGTAGGGAATTAATTTCATGCAAGAAATGCCTGTTGGAGGAGATTACAAAGTCATTTGGGGAATATGATATGTCGGGAAATGTCATAGTGAAAAGTCCATGTTAGTAAAAGTCATAAGGGAATGTTTATGTGGGAAATGTCATGTAAGGAAATCTGCCAATTTTAAGTTCCAGTTGCCATGCTTATGTAGGAAATGACATGCTTGGGAATATCCATGCGAAATAAATTATTCGAATTATTGTTAAAGTTTTTACCTTATATTGCCTCAAGAGACAGCACACCAAAACCCTAAACCGCTTCTTTTATGGACCGTTTCGCACTCAAGTATACATTCACAAATAATCGGACGTGGCCGAGCACTTCATGTGTTTCTGAGTTCATTCAAGCAAACAACATAACTATAGACAACAACTGTGCCCCTCAAACACAAACACAAAATATTTATTATTTGCAGTTTTTCCTTAACAAACCTAAAGTTATCCGAATCTGTCAATCAGGTCTATACGTAAACAGTTTATTGAAGTAACATATGCACTCAAAAGTTCTGAATTTTGCGTTATAACAGAATCTCATGAAAAATTGATATTTTTCTCAAGAAGTACAAGTAAGAGGCTTTCCAGTAATTCCAACATCAAATTTGTAGGTTGAAGGAGAGTTTTATAATAACAAAATAACTAAAACCTTAATGTTCTGGCAGAATATTATTATGTGGATGTGTCAATCAGCTGTGAGCCACTTTAGATGTACCGACGCTTCTCCATGTAGGCTAAAACGTTAATAAGCCCCACCCCTTCCACTATTGAAAATCTTAACTCATTCCAGATAAGGTCATGAACCTGGCGAGATCAAAAGCTTTACTTGAGGCATACGAGCAGAAATGGCCGGCCTTCTTTATGTTGAATTAGATATATGGCATGATTTCTACTGGCTATTACTAGCCTTGAACCAACTCAATACTTTTCATTTCAAAGTAATTGTTTTAGTTTATGCACAAACTTCAAAGTTGGTTAAAATCAAGGCAATCTGAATTTGTTGAAAAACGCTTATTCTGGGTGCGTATGTTGGGTCCGTATCGTAAGGATAACAAAATCGGCTGCGCTGTGCAAATATGTATGTAAAATAATCGAATGATATACAATGCGTAAGTATAAAAGATATCGACGCATATTTCTTTTTAGTCAGAAGGGATTGGTCCCGTGTATATAGAATTATAATTAAACAAACATGTCTCACGGCGATGTTCCCCTATGTCAATATTAAGTTAATACTGAATGACTTAGAGTTTGTTCGGTCTGTCTTGATGACCTACTTAGGTGTAGACACGAACTTTGTATGACAGACATCGGCACAAATATCAAACCAGTATAAATAAGAAAAAATTGCACTTCCATGGTAACGGTATTGCCACAGCTTAGGGTACAACCAGGGTAAACATCGTATGATGACATAAAGTTCTGAAGACAAGATCGGATTTATCAAGATCGATTAAGGTGTATAGCAGAAAACAAGCTTGACGTTGCGCAGCGTTCAGCGTTTGACCCAAAAACTCTACCGAACAACAAACTTACATGATAACAGTGGGAAAAAACTTTCCACAAATTTCCACAACTATTATCGATAGCAAAAATGGAGTTCTAATTGTATTTGGTGGTTTCCATTGTGGCTCATTTCCGCACTAGTCTTTTTCATATTTGTCTGATCCCTTTTCGTGTTGAGTAAGAAATATTGTACACTTGCCCACAACGCAATCGATTTTGTCCTAAATATGTCCTGTCCGCTCTAATGAAGTTTTTTCTTGGGTCAGTTTTGCAGAAATCGGGGTGTAAGTCATAAATTATTTCATCACACATTTGAAATGATAGTAATTTGGGGAATTAAACGAGTCAGTCTGACTTTATCTGACCCAGATTGTTCATTAAATTTTCTTAAACTTTGAACCGCCAATGATTGTTGTTTCGGTTTTACTAACGTAAAGTATAATCATATAAGTAAAATGCTCGTGATTTGGACGTTAAAAAACAATCCACAAATAAATAAACTTAATAAATATTGAACTGAGTGAGTGAGTGAGTGAGTGAGGAAGGGAGAAGCGAGTGAGTGAGGAAGGGAGAGGCGAGTGAGTATTGACCACATGCAAGTTATTACACCACATACATGGCTGAATCCTATTTTATATTTGTCTATAGCATGCTATATTTATTACGAACACATAATTATTAACATAATTGGATAGTACAAGTTAGACTTCATTCCTACCTATACATGACACAAACATTAACTTGAGCTATCAATCTTTGTTAAATGTCTTGTATAAAGTGAAAAAATTCCATTTAAATCAAATCTATTCAATTTCCCACTAGGCCGTTAGTTTGACACTGCCGACTTCCGTGGGCCTTTATGATAAACCTGCGGTACACTTCTATTCGGACCCATGGCGTGTGTTAACAACAGGTTTTTATATATACATTTTAAGCCGTGCAGGACGAGATTCTCTTTGGACGTCCATTGAACCGTGAATCTGTTTTGACCTTTATCTATTAAATCGTACGTGTGCATTTGGCTGTAAAACGGACCTTTTGCGCTCTGGTCGAACTCAGGTGACTGGCTTGTTTTTGAAAGAGATATTCTGTCTACCATACCGCTTATAGCCTTGGGAGTGCAGTTTCCAAGGCAACCAGGTGACAACACACTCTCTGTAGATCGATGCTAACAAAAGAATCATTACCTTTTACTTTACCTGTAGTTGTAGCGTTATAGAGAAACTGGCAGAGCAGGAATCGCCGCGCACAATGGTCATACGCCATGGATTATACGAGTTTTCTGGGTATTTCACTTCTAGTGCAATTTACAAAAAGGAACTATCGTGTGTCAGCGTGTCATCGTTGTTATATGTACACTATACATGCATAGACAAGTCCTGCTAGTGTGTCAGTGTGCAGATAGTTTTAAACAAGTCCCATGTGGATCATACAGCTTCCTTGCATCGACGTTAATTAATGTATACAAACAGTAGTTGCAGAATGAAATGAAACGATCGCCATAAACGAGGTGCAAATTTAGGACATTACGAATGAATGCGAAGAGGATTCAATAAATAGTTTGTGAAGATTTAATTATCCCTTCTCCAAGCAGGGCCATTACCAGTCTGGAAGGAAAGGCAGGCCCGGACGACATGGAATAGAATTACTTAGTTCCAGGTGAGGTCTGTGGCTGTGTCGAGGCAGATATTGTAAATGTCTCGTTGAAAAAGTGTTGTTTAGCTATGTTGATGCTTTGCTGGATTACAATAAGATTCACTACGTCCAATCTGAATGGGTATCTATGCATGTGCAATAGTTTTCTGAGCTCAGAGGCACTACGCGCCACTTTTTCCTTGTTTGCGTCCTGTCTTTTTATCGTCTCGTAGTTTTGTTGTTCTTTTGTCCGTGACGTTTCGGCTGGTTCGCATTTGGGTGTCACCCCGTCAAATAAAGTTAAAATGCGAAAATTCGACGCTAAACAACAACACTACAAACGAACTAATCGAAAACGCGAGAATGTCATGGATGACAACTTCTTTATCTAGCAACAATGTACAGTTCCTATTTAGATCCTTAATCGGTTCTCAAGCTAATTTCCGATTTAGATCCTTGATCGGTTCTCAAGCTAATGACATAAATGATACATGAGAGTTATTCAAGCTTCAATACTCTATATATTGATTTACTTGATTTTGGCTTTATGTATTTCCACCTATATGTTTAAAGAATAAATTATTGATTATTAATATGGCTTTTAAATCCAGAGATTTTTTTAAGCGATGCATTTGTCAGAATCTGTATAAAAATATACAGGCATTATAAATGATTTGGTTTACTTAGGTACTATTCTTCAAACTTAACCTGTATGGCCAAGATTAATGGACAATGTAAGTGATATTTAAACACTAATCAATCAGTTATAAAGGAATACACGCCTGAGTATAGTGTTATGTCAAGCTAATCAACTTTCAAATCTGAACCACATATATTGTTATTACAATTGTGCATTTGTAGCGGAAGTATTGCTTCCATTAGTGTTCGGGCTGTCTGGTTTGTCAGGTTGCCATTGATAGGCTTTATGTTTTCCTAATCAATTCGATGACTGCATGGGGTTGGCTCTGAGGTGATCGGAAATGACTGATTTTGAATCCTGGTGCTTGCTGAAGGTCCTCAGTGGGAGGGGTCCGAGTGTTCCCATACGTAATCTGAGGGCTTGGGCATTTATTTGGTTGACACAATCTTTGAGAGGAGGTCATTTTGAAGGACGGGCTCTTAACATTCGCATGATCGCGTGTTTAGTGAGTCTAGTGACAATACACAATTGATACTGACTCGTTGTTAAGTAATATTTTAATTTAGTAGCGCTCTGGCCTATGAAAGGCGATTATTCTGATGGGCGGGATTTTTTTATCCCAGTTGTTCTGGTTAAAAACCTTGGGGTAGTTGTTGTTTTAAGTGAATACGGTTTTTATACCGGTTTTATATTTTATACCGGTTATTATATCTGCTTTTCACTGCACGATCATGTATCAACATAATTATGTTGTTGTAGCTCTCGGGTTCATTCTACTAGCGACCATTCATTCACTTCTATATTTTACTGCTACAGCGATCATGTTTTTGTTTTTTTTACATTGTTGTCTGTCTTATCCCCTTGGTCATACCTTTTTCTTTGCCTTTTAACATTTGACCTCGCAATATTGAACCCTCTTGATGTCATCTATGTAAATATTTACATCCTTCAAGCAAAGTCCCGAGTTTGAATCCCTGTGGAGGCAGCAACCTTTTATTTCTATGCATTTATAAAAAAAAAATACATCCTGCTGTTTTACTCATACCCCGCTGCAGGCATTAGGTTAATGGCACAACGTTAGTACTTAGCCTATATAACGTTTAACAATGTACTCCAGTTAAAAATAGTAAGTGTTCGATTTATTATATACAGGTCTGATGTGTTGGAAAATGTAGTGCTTCTTTTGTTAATGAAATCTGGGTGGCGATCTTGGTTATGGTAGACGCTATCTCTGTCTCGATCTGTTTCGGTTGGTTGGTCATGTAGGTTATGTATTGGCCAGTGTTTGCTGGTTTCCGGTACGTGCTGGTTTGGATGTTGTTGTCGTCGACTCGTTTAATCATTACATCTGAAAAGGGTAGCCTGTTGTTGGTTTCGGGCTCCAAGGTGAACAGCATGTGGGTTGCTCCTGGTTTAAATGGTTGAGGAGATTGGTTGTGTATTGATTATTCCTGAGAAATACTTAACGTCCCATACCAGCAAGACACGGAATGGATCCGGTAAGAATACTTTTTCTTAATAGAGTTCATAGATAAAAGGGTACAACCCAGAACCCACTGGGAGCCCACTAATGTACTTACATAACCTGTTTCCCGAGCACAGGATTCCACACAGGCCTTCACCACAGCTATAGGGCCTAATAAAAGTTTGACCGTTGATTGCAGACGATTTTAGTGATATCGAGGGCGGAAACTAATATGGACATTAGTAAATAGGTCGATAACATCACAGCCTATTATTTGGTATGCATTTTGAACGGTTCGTAACTTAAAACAGAATGCCCCGGAATATTTGACAAAGAAAAAAGCAAATCTTCCTAGTGGTTTAATAGTGTTGAGAAGACCTGTTGGATCGTTTTAGACGTTCCTGGAAATGGATTCATCATTTAGGATGTTACCAACAAAGACGTTTAACTCTGCAATGTAGATGACCACTCCTGATTTTCTTTTACTCAATATAGGTACAATAAATATTGATTTTTCGTTTCTGAGTTCTTGTAAGTTTATTCGTTTTTGTAATTGTATAGCTATTTGGTGACTAGGAATCTGCGGTATCCAGTCCAAACGACCCTACGCCAAAGCGGTCTGTCATAACGCCCCTAATCGGTAGGCCTAATAACGGCTTCGTTTTTTATACTCAAACTGCCCAGTCAATTCTATGGTCAATATATAGTAGGCCTAAACGTTTCACACTAGGATCACCAAATAAGGCTTTTGTGATATTTGTTTGTCCTTTTTCTCATTTTCTTATTGTTGTTGAGGTTAAAACAAAAATTTATCTGACGAAATGGTACGTACATTATTGTAGTGTATGTATAGAGTCTACAGGATTTACAAATGACCGACACGAAAAATACAAATTATATAAATTTTTAAAGTATTAAAAGGAGTCATAACAAATAAAAAGCATGGGTTGGGATTTAAACCCATATATAAATATATTTATAAATGCAGAGAAAGATTAGCAGGGCCATCGTTCTAACCGACTGAGCTACAGAAGCCTACGACCGAATTTTTATCCAAGTAAAGGCGAATCTCACTCTACCGTATGCACGGTCACTGAAACAGCGTCTTGTTATTACCCTCAAATGTTTTTATTGTTTAGGCAATTCCGAAAATCAGGTTCTGGCATATATGTATATATCCAAATTTTATGCTGTAAAGTTCTGTACATAACTCAAAAAATTAAGAAATTTAACAATTTTCTCCTCTGCAACAGTGAATATCTCGTCGAAGGCCGAGAACAGAAAATGACCGATGTCAATTAAACAGATATAACCTTTCTCATTAATGCGTATTTAATTACACAATATATGAAAAACCAAAAAGATATATTTATAATTGGCTTGATTAGTAGAAATAACAGTTTTTGGGGCCAATTTGACTGAATTTGTGGCCGCTACTGTTTTGGGCCTCTATTCGACGTTGCCTTTCGGAGCCTATTTCTGTTGCCTAGTCCTCTGTCTATGTTTAAAATGAGGCAATCGTCGTTGTTTCTGATTTGGGATATAATGTTCAGGCTTTTAAGAAGGAGGTTTAGGTTTCGCGTAGATTGACGATGATTTTGGTTACGTTTGTCGGGTATCTTGGTTGTGCATTTTTTAGTTTACTGGTTTTTCAGTTTGTTAATCCTTGATTTTGACGTTACAGGAAAACGAATGTTTTTTTATTTTATTGCTTTGGCCTGAAATCGATAACCCAATGTCATATCTATATACGAGTAAGACGACACCAAACCGATTATTCATTGAAACTTAACATTTTATTGCAAGGAAAGAACAAATACAACATACACGACAATCCTGCAAGACGTTTTAATCGAAAGATTGTGTGGGATATGCAAAGAAAGCCTTAATAGAAATGAAAAATTGTAGTTTTGGAAAGACCGTTTTTGACGACACGCGTCTGTCCAAGAAACAAGCAATGGCATGCACTAACAAACGTCACAATGACACACACACAAAACATAAAAAAATTACTTGCACCGCAAACCTAACGCTAGCTTGAACAACAAACCTAACATTAATCTGAACAACAAACCCAAAAATGACATGAACAAAAAAGCTAGCAATAAAACAAACAACAAACCTTATAATTAATTGAACAATAAACCCAATAATGACATGAGCAACACAGCTAACAATAGAACGAACAACAAACCTACTATTTTATTGAACAAACAAACCAGGTAATAGCACTACCAAGAAACCTAAAAGCGCACAAACAACAAATCGAACAAAACATTGAACAACAAACCTAACAGTGACATGAAAAAAAAACAACGTAATAATGATATGAACAACAACTATAACAAACCTAACATGAAATGAACAAAAAACCTATACAACAGCCTAAAAAACAAACCTATAACACAAGTAGCACAAATAAACAAACCTAACAATAAATTGAACAACAATCCTAAATGTAATATAAACAACAAACCTAAAGTCACACGAACAACAAACCTAACAATGAATTGAACAACAAACCTAAAAATAAATTGAACAATAAATCTAATAATAACATAAACAACAAACCTTACATTCACACGAACAACACGCCTAACAATCACAAGAACAACACGCCTAACAATCGCACGAACAACAAACCTAAAAATAACACAAAAAACAAACCTAACAATCACACGAACAACCAGTAGCACAAATAACAAACCTAACAATAAATTGAACAACAAACCTCAAAATAACATAAACAACAAACCCAACATTTACACGAACAACAAACCTAATATTCACACGAACAACAAACCTAATATTCACACGAACAACAAACCTAACATTCACGCGAACAACAAACCTAACATTCACACGAACAACAACCCTAGTAATAACTTGAACAGCAACCATAAAGTTGCACAAATAACAAATCTAATAATAACATAAACAACAAACCTTACATTCACACGAATAACAAGCCTAACAATCGCACGAACAACAAGCCTAACAATCGCACGAACAACAAACTTAAAAAATAACACAAACAACAAACCTAACAATCACACGAACAACAAGTAGCACAAATAACAAACCTTACAATAAATTGAACAGCAAACCTCAAAATAACATAAACAACAAACTTAACAATCACACGAATAACAAACCTTTACAGTACGGCGCAGTGTTCATAAAAGGTCCAGATCTCGCTCACCGTTGTTTTATTTTGCCCATTTATATATTTTTCTTAGCATGACTTAATACCATACACACAGACGGAAGGCGATTTAGTTTTTCACTTTTATTTAGACATTTCCAGTAATATAGACCGATAGGCTATACAGATTGTGTAAGCCGACGTTTGACGTGCGTTTTACTAGCTAATATTTAAACAGATATCAAAACAGTGGAGTGGAACTGTTTACGTCCGACGGTCAATTAAATATTTATCGTGGACAGGAAATAATAAATACGCTAAAAATATACCTATGACAAATCAATTGACATTTAGATACGGATCAAATTAATCTGCAAACATAGATGAATGTGGCCAGGGTTATCATTCGTATAAAACGGTCCAATGGTTGACTTCAGTGAAGGACCTTACGATTATGTAATGACTGGGCATTTTGAATACATATACAAACGCTATAGCGAGGCTGCTGACCCTTGACATGAACGGTAATGTAACATGTAATGTTATGCTTAATATTTATATTTTATTTTTTCATTTTTTTGGCTGTTACCTGCTCTTAACCGATTTTTATTGGTGTGTAATGCACTTTATGTCCAATAGACAGCGTTTATTTACATGTATGACACGAGCTATAAGTAATGCCTGCAGCTGTAAATATATGTAGGCCCTATGTCACAAATGCCTGAAAAGGTTAAAAGTTGTTAATCGGAGAGGATAGTTACCAGAGATAGGCGATCGGAACAAAAATGTATTATTATAAGATGTAACTCACTTCTAATGATCATTAAAATGTCCTATATCTGAAAATGTCCTACCTGGCTAAATGTCATATATGTGAAAAAATATCATATCTGGCTAAATTGTTCACGTTGGGAAGGGTCCATATCGGGAACAGTCCAATTGGGAAAATCTCATGTGGCGAAATTTCCATGTAGGAATTGTCCATACTGTGGATTTGTATATGCCTGGGGAAAGTCCTACATATATGGGGAGCTGTTCATTTAATTGGGTAACTTTTCCTGTGGGGAAATAATGTATATGGCAAAATGTCTTATGTGTGAGTTCATGTTTTTTTTAGGAAATGTCTTCTGTGATGGGGAAATGATCACATGAGAAAGTGTCCATATTGTAAAATGTCCATGTGAAGACCGCCCGTAATGGTAAATGCCCATGTGGGAAAAACGTCCCGTGGAGGGAAATAGTAAACCAACAAGCGAAGTAGATTACAAGTTTGTCTTTGTTTTATAGATATTTTATTCTTTCATAATCCTTAAAATATAATAAATTGTTTCTGTGATTGGCACATATAAGTTGATCTTCTTTTCGTATATTTTTAACTATAAATATTCAGCGTATTTTGAGTTTCGTCATGCATACACACTGAAATACCAAACCATATTCGGTCATTGAAATTGACAAAGAGTAACCCGTTTTGATTTGGTTGATTGGTCGATTCGGTTTTTACGCCGTAGGATGTTTCACTCATATGATGGCTTGCCAGCCCAAGGAGTTATTAAGGAAACGCTAGCAACACAGAAGTACGTAGCCTACACATAATTCGGTACACAGTCATTATAAGTTTACAGGTCGATAAATCAATCCACTTCATTAATAAATTTCAACTCCAGAAGAACTATTAGCCTCAAAGTCGAAATATAAAAAAAAAACTTTCCTAAGCAATTAATGTTGTATCAGCACTAATCTGATAGTGTTTAAACAATATTTTATTACATTTTACCCTAATATAAGCCTATATAGGTAACTGGATTATGGAACAGACTTCCTATCGACATTATATGTAAAGGAAAAGCTCGTTTCCTTATTCGTCCTTCCAGACATTTATATTTGTTTTATATGTACATGCAGAAATTTGAGGCGATTGTGAGAACCTTATTGACATAAAATCTTTTCTGGTTAAAAATGTATATCCCTCTTCGAATGTCTTTTTCTTCCTGCTCGAAGGCCTGAATTGACTACTGCATATCGCCGATAAACTTTTTGCTAGGATATAAAGCATAATCTATGTTTTTAGATTTTACGGATTGATGTGGCTTTTGATCGCTATTAATACGTCTACGGTAGGCCTCGTTAGGGGGCCATTTGTTATCCCAAAGCTGCCTGAAGCATTAACTGGTAAATTTGAAGTGTAGTTTTGCGATTTAACTTTAATTTTTTCATCTCAATTTCATCGCTTTACTGCTAAGTATAGATAAATGAGTTTAAATAAGTAAATACAAATATGTTACATGTAGGGTGAGCAGTTTACCAACAAATGAAGAAAAAAAAGCACAATGCTCTTCCGTTGTTCAATTCCGACATTTTATACAACCCTTCATTGAGGATTGAATGGAAAGTGTGCAAAGCTGTGTGGCATGTTTTTTTTAATGTATCACTGAGTTGTGTTTATGTCCGGTTCTGTCATAAAATGTGCTACATAGAGCAGATAATTTACCAGCAAAAGAAGAGAGAGAAAAGCCGACAATGCTGTTCCGTTAAATTTTCAATTCCGACATTTTATACAACCCGTCATTGACACTGGAAAGGGAAGTGTGCTCAAAGTTGACATTGGCACCATTTTTGAATCTCTCTGTGAGTTGTACCCACAACCTACACAGTCTACTCTCTGTGAGTTGTGTTTATCATCAGTTCACTAAATTGTTGGTTGTTGCCATGTTAATTGTAAGTATTGTAATCTCAGCCACCAGATAAACTCTGATATTTAGGCGGTCAAAAACGTACCTTCGATTTAATGGTGTGAGCCTGTCCACATTCTATCTCAAACTGTATTATTACTTGTCACGCATTTTATGGTTAGGATAGCGCTTGAGAAATGGAATCAAGACTATATTTTATTTATAGAAGCCCACATCTTCAAAGATTTTTTGGAGTAGGGTTCACCGTTGTAAAAAGTCGAAGGTTGTTAAAAGAAAGTCGCAAGGTTGCCTAAAAGTTAAGTATTTTTAGATATCACAAAATCGCATTAGTTACTGATATTTTTCTTTCGAACTATAGAAAAGTTATAGGTTTTCTCGTTATTCCACCCTACCATTTGTAGTTTAAAGTCACATACGCACCCAAATATTCTGTATTTTGGGGTTTCACATAATCACAGTGTATATACATTTTCATCAAAAAGTTAGCCACACCCTTTACAAGGTTCAACATGTTGGCTCTTTATAAACAAGGTCATTCACCACGGCTGGATCAAAGTCATCGTGAGCAAATATGGCCAGCCCTCTTTCCGTTAAATTTTAATAACTGCTAGATTTATCCTGGTCTGTACAAGCTTTGTACCCTATGAATACTTTTTATTTTAACTTGACTGTTTTAATTTTTTAACAAACATCAAATCTTGTAAAAATCATGGCAATCTGAATTAGTTTAAAAATCATAATTTTGGGTGCGTATGTGACTTTAAGTTACCAGTTCACTAATTTTATCAATGTGATATACTGGATCAACAATCCTATATCCTAATTATCCCATCCTCTATAATATATATTTATTTATTTGGATACATAGTCAACGGGTCATGGCCCAATTACAGACTATAGTAACGCTATATACAGTGCAGGGAAAAAAATAAGATGATGCAGTTACAAAACAAGTGGGTTGACGTTAGGACAACAATCATTCAAAATTAGATTAATCAATATGAATCATTAACATATTTCCTGATATAAGTTGAATTTATGGGAGTCCTGTTTTACCTCTTGCAAAGGTCATGCGCATTGTTTTGCTAACTGCCAGCCTCGTTGTGAGTGGTTTTCTCACCCACTGAACTATAGCACCCTGTCATATATGAGGGGAAAAAAAGTCTTAAGCACGGTTCCTCAAAGCGTGGCTCATATTAATTAGTCCGAGGAGCTCAGACGCCAGTTATTTTCTGTCGGGCAAAAACGAACTGAGTTGTACCCATTGGATTTTTTGTGCAATGTTAACAAGCGCCTTTAAAATCTCTAAAAACGTGGCACAGCAAACAAATAAGCAACTACAACGCTTTCTTACCTTTTAACTTTTGTTCAAAAAATATTTCCTACGAACTCTTCTCATATTTATTTATTTATTTTTCCCCGCGAGAAAAGGCAGACATTCCTTTGCTTCGAAATCTGTGTTCTAGTCTAAATGCTTACATCGCTTCCACAACATAGGTTAGCGGACATCATGCTGATAAAGTTCGTCTACTTTCTATACGTTATATTTCAAATATGTGTCCGTTACAAGTGTGTTTATGTGGGCGCATAGAGAACTGTATTTTTGTATTTGGAGTTGACAAAAAGCCTCATGTGTCGACATCGACATAAGACCTTGGTTTTTCGCCGTCAGGCATTATACAAATTTCAGAAAAACCAAAGGTCTGAGTCCTCGAGCACTAGGCCCAGTAATGACAGATTGTAATTCCACGTAAACCTGGGTTTGTATTTATCATTTAATTCTTATTTTATCCAAGCCCACTTACGACCGTATGGGTACATAGGGAAGTTCCCTCTGGGTCGCTAGCTTTCGAAACTGTGGAAGGTTTTTTTTTTACCAGATTCGTATCGGCTTTTCACAAAACACAGGAATTCTTCGTTTCACTTTCTATGCCATGTTTTTTTTTTTTTTTTTTTTTTTTAGCTAATAATAACCAAAAATGAATAAAATTTAAACCCAATGAAAGAGAAACCGTTCAAATGTACAGAATAAAGCTAAATACATGTACAATGCACAACACCATAATAATTATATATACAGTTATTCTGGTGAAATAATCACCACAGGAAACGAGTGTGAAAAGTCCACCATACATTTTATCTTGGTATTTCAATTCAAGTGTCTTTCAGTAGAAAACGACGAATTCTTCTATAATTTGAGCATGACTGTTTTTTGTTTGTTTTGTTTTTCTCCTTTAAATATGACGAAACACCAATGGAATAAATAAACCATCTAAATATTTTATGAAATCTTGTTGTTTCAGGCATGTTGTAAAGCGGAGAAGATGAAGCTGCAAAACAAAGCGGCTTTCTTGTTCATGTTGGCCATCGGCTCGTCCGTTTTCATTCTCCTACATAGTAGCTTGGTAGATATGCTGTGGACGTCTACAAAGGGGACGCAACCCCTGAAGAACCTACTCCCTCAAACCTTTCTACACCAGACCTTTGTGCAGACTAATACAAGTGGAATTGAAGTCCTACGAACGGCGCATAAGATACATATAGCCAATATAAGGAAAAACAACTCATACAAACTAGATAGTCAGGAATTTGTGTATAAAAATTATAACCCAGAGCGGACACGGACTATTTCCCTCACGGAGGACAAAACGGACTACTTCCTAAGGGGAGAGAATAATCGCTGTTTGCGAGAAGGCACAGCGAATAGCACGTCCACCGGCTGTAAATGTAAATCGGGGTGGCATGGTGCAGCATGCAGTATTCCAGATATAGTCAATGAAAACGATTTTTTACAGCCTACAAAACTCCGTTTAAGGGACGGTCCGCCAAGGAGGATAATATATGGTATGACATTTAATATCGAGTTCGAATTGCTTGAGATTAGACTTGAGGAGATGGGTGATTTAATCGATGTGGTTTTAATCCTAGAATCTAACTATACAGGATTCGGGGACCAGAAAGATTTATATTTATTAAACAAAATGAAGAATGGATTCCTTAAGAGATTTCAACGAAAAATTATTTATTTATACCTAAACACTTTCCCTACCAACCCAAATGACCCCAAGGACGGTCTCTACACTGATTCGTTTATGAAAAGTTATCTGAGCAAATTCGGCCTAGGTCTTTTAAAAGAAACCAGAAAAGACGACATCTTCATCTTCGCTGACGCGGATGAAATTCATCGCCGCGAAGCTTTATTGTTCTTGAAGTTACACGATGGATACCCCGAACCTTTTGGCATTAAAATGAGAAGAAATTGTTTTGGATTTTTTTGGAGTTCAGGCGAGTCAGTGTTGGGGATAGGTTGTTCGCTAGCCATGTTGAAAGCTGTTTATGCGAACGAAGGGAGTGAGTTAAGGGGTGCGACGTCTGGAGCGCATAGATATGTTACTCAGTTGAATCAGTACAAAGACAAAGGGAACAATGTGCAAATGTGGCAAATGGGAAAGTCCGACCCGCCTTCTCTAATCGGAGGCTGGCATTGCTCCTGGTGCTTTGAGCCAGAGAGGGTGCGAGTTAAGCTTCTCTCAGCTTTTAACTATGACTTTCCCCGGTGGGGTAACTTTCCTGAGAAAACTAAGTTAGAATACATTAGAAACTTGGTCGAGAAGGGCAAATGGTTTGATGATCAAACACAGTTTACTCCTCTGTATATGGGACTAAATGCGCCGTATGCCCCATCCTTTGTTATTAACCATACGTCTAGATACAGTCGTTTATTGTTCAACCCCTTCAGACCATTGTAGCTGAAATTCCAGTAGAGTATTCAAAAAACACAATGTTTTATTGATAACAACTTCTGGTATATTTCCGGTTCGACGTTTCGGTCTAGTTACAATCTGATCTCGAGAGATCTCGTATGTCCTGCAAGGTAGATCTCTATGGCCTCGTCGGGACACGTTTTCCGCCTGATTTTGGTTTTAAAGATTTAACCAGAAATTGATTGTAAGAAAGTCTTCACTGCACAATATATCCCAAACTGTGTGTCTTATTCGAGGCGTTTGTTTATAAATAAATACCAACCCTAATGGCTATTTTTGACGATGCCCATCTCCCTAAACTCGTACCTTTTACAATTATTATTACTAATGTAAAATGTAAAAGTTTGGTGGCAGGGTACCAGACTACTTCAAAATATCCCGACGAGGCCTCAGAAATCTATCTTACGAGAAATTAGAGATCTCGCGTGATCCGATTGGGTCTTGCTGGAAGTTGCTGCTGCTTGGAAACGTTGCGTAGGAGTTGGTATCTATAAAATCTTATGTTATTCTAATTTGTATCAATACCAATCACTCCAAAATGTATATATTTCAACACAACAATCAAGTGCTAAAAAAGATTAACCAACCGGAGCCTGTTCTATAACAATGAATATCACTCTCGGCTTTTAATTTAAAATATCACTCGTCTCCGGCTCGTGATGTTGATAAATTTACAGACTCGAGTGATATTCATCGTAACACACAGGCTCTCGCTTGCTAACCTCTACATTGTCAAATTTGTGATCTTAAAACCTATTAAGTCGTGACAATTTATTAAATTAATCGTGGGCTGAATTTTCAACACCGTTCTACCAATTTCTTCTACCGTGCTTCTGCTGTGCGTGTCACACTATATAAAAATACTAACTAAATATCCTGATATGTAAAATTTATAATTCGCAGTTTTCTTTTCCGCGATTTTTGTTTTACTTTTTTGCCCTTCTGGATAAGTATGTTTCTAGCTTACATTCTTACTGTCAAAATAAGCGTTAAAGGAACATTATCTATACCGCAGAGCAAAAACTGAAAGTGACTTCACATTAATTAGGCCGATGTGTTTGTGTGAGAATCGCTGCCTTCTATTGGAATACACCTGTAACACATCCGCCATAAAACCTTGCACATGACGTTAAACACTAACTAATTATCATTCAATCACTGTAGCTATATTTGTTTACCATTAATGTCACAGCTAGCTTAGCTTGTACAGTATGTATTGTCACCAGTCAGAGTTATCGGTCCTTGAAAACTTCTGATTTTTTGTTCTCACACACTTTTAGTGTCTTTTACGATGCTGCTAACAAGCTTTAAATGTGAAGAAAACAAAGTCATAGTCAAATTGTAGAGCATATCAAGTTGTTACTAAAACTGTTATAACTTTATTTGTACTGTTACTTGTTTTCCGCTGAAAGTTACTACAACTGGACTACCGTAAGTAAAATGTATGGTGGACTTTTATTGATCATTATACTCATCTAATAAATGCATACTTAAATCGTGTTGATCGGATACATAACTTTATGATGTCATTCGTACAAGCTCGGCTTTGATGGGGTTAAGTTAATTTGGGTTATTTTATCTGCAAGAACTACATATTGATAAATAAGTCATTGCACAAACTTGTTTTTTAGAAAGAAAACAATCTGATTTGTCGTCTAGTCTCGAACATACAGATCAAGATGTATACGCAACTAAAGTAATTGTGAACGATACTTTAAAACCCAAGATTAAAGTTATGGAAGTTTCACTGAAAAATCTAGAGTCCGAAAATAACGAGTTGAGAAAAAAACTGCTTGATTTAGAGCGCTACAGTAGGAGTTATAATCTGCGGTTCGGTGGGGTGAAGGAAACTGAAGGCGAAAATTTCTGTTTGGATACCTTTAAACTGTACCTTTTTTTTGTGTACAGTTTTATATGTTGATTCTGTCTCTTTTCTCTATGAGTCATCTGTATTGTTTTAACATGAATTATAACTCTGCAAATATAAAACCTCCTCTATGTATCGAGAGAAGAAGATGAAAGTAGCTATTATACTACTTGATTCATACTGTAATGACTGACAACGATTCATATCAGGAATTTGTTTCATTCTCTAATTTATTTTCAGTTCTACCTTTCACTAATGACTCTTTTGATCTCTCATACCCTTCTTGCCCACCACTTTCTTCCAACGTTGACCTTAAGTTTCTTGAAAACATGTGTTTCAACCCGCTCAAACTAGATGATCTGAACAATCCAAAATCTCATATTGACGATAACGAAGAGGAAATTTCATATTGGATTCAGTTGACTGTCCTCAATCTAAGTATTACGCTGAAGATAGTTTTTCACAACAGCTTTATTCCTACACGGCTAATAACTTCTCTGATCAGCTTTCAATTCCACACCTGAATGTGAGAAGCTTATCATCAAAGTTTGACGAGATAACTAGTTATTTAGGAAATCTTAATCACAAATTTTCTGTTATAGCTTTTACAGAAAGCTGGCTCAACCCTTCAACCGAGTCTCTGTACCAAATATCCGGCTATACAGCCTTTTCTTCGTCCAGAACCAATCGCAAAGGAGGAGGTATTATTGTCTATGTTGATAATAACATACAATGTCGAGTCAGAAAAGATTTATCACCAAACGTCCAAAATGATAACCCCTTCGAATCTCTTTTATTTGATATTGATTTTTCTTCAACTAAATATCTCGTTGGAGTTTTTTACAGGCCACCTGGCAAATCAATTGATGACTTTAACTCTTTTTTCTCCCCGTTACTTCAATCAATACCGCCGCAAAGAAAATGTATATTAACAGGAGATTTTAATATTGATTTATTGAAAAAGGAGTCTCATCGGCAATCGAACTTTTTACCTCAAATAACCAAACCAACTCGTGTGACAAATCGCACAGCTACTCTTATAGACAATATCTTCATTAACTTCTTTCCAAATAACATTTTTTCTG
>JAVFBZ010136057.1:4738-22722 GCA_032466195.1 Katharina tunicata
CCCCCAAAAGCGAGTTTCTATTATGAAGTAACCCACGCGGGTAGACACGGCTCCCTCGTATTTGCCCATATATTCTGTACTATATGTACTGAACATGTTTCCAGTCTATGTATTCTCCCATCCTTATTTTTCAGTAAAAGCTTCGCTGTTTATACCCGACATTTTCTTATTCTGAAGTAACGCTAAAACCCTAACCCTCCTTGTAAATGTAAGTAGACTATGAATAATAACAAGATTTGTGCTCGGTTCCCTTTGACGTCCGCATTGGGGGAATTAGGGGCGGGAGGTTTTTTTTATATATTTTCAGCAGGAAAAAAATGCTGTAAATAGTGTCAGAGAGTGATATCCCTAAAAACGAAAATATTATTAGCGGTCACTTTCTAAACGGCACAAAAATAGTTCAATTATAAATGTGTATTTTCAATTAGTGTCAGCGTCCGTGCACGGTCTTTTTGCAGGCTTCGAAATGTGATCGGTTAGACTAAAATGTTAACAAAACCGATCGGTTTCGCAAATCGGTTACGCAAGACACATACAAGCAATTAAACATGGACATACAATAGCTCCGTTTTTTTTTTAATGCAAACGTTTGTTGCATAACACCTCCTCATTATAACGCTATAGGAACAATGTATTCCATCAAGCATCAAGGTGGACGCTAAACACGTAATTATGCCGAGGCAGATTTAGTGATTGTTTTTGCTCACAGAAGTATACTAGCCTCAATTATATCACTTTATATCACTACCGAACCGCATTATATATTTTACTGTTACAATGCTACACCAAATTTCATTATGAAAATAAGCTGAGATTGTCTCATCGGCCTTCCTGATTTTCAGCTTTGGACCCTCGCCCTATATGCTAGGATAGTCTCATCGAAGTAGGTATACATACGGCCTCGGTCTAGGTAGGGGCCTACACTCCATACCTCGTTTGAGGCACACAGCTTGGAAAAACTAATTAAATCATTTTAAAACTGTTGCTTTGTTCAAATCATGCCATTGCAACAACAACATACATTGAGGGGCTCTTCAAATTCCGAAAGTTTTTTTCCATCTACCCGCCGCCGTTTTTTGCGCTGAGATCAATAAAATAATACATCTTTATCAATATGAAACCATTCCAAAACAACTCTCCACACATCAACTTGTACATGTAGAACCTAGTGTTGTAACCAAGACTGGGCAAGGTTCAATCTCCCTGGCTTTAAAACTTTTTTAGGCTGAGGAGTGCTGCAGTTTAACTGCTCCCTCATGTTGTCCTGTAGATTTTCTCTGATGTCCATCTGTCTAGACACATCGCTTACGACATATGAGTCAAATAACATTAAATAAGGCGCAAAGCTTCGATCATAATCCTGTCTTTAAAGGATCAAAACATTCTTACTTCTGGGCAAGGCGACTATCTACTAGCGGGACGGGAATCCATAAATAGACTATATCACATTCTTCCAAAAATCCATAAACCAAAGGAGAAATGGCCTCAGCCGTTCATGACCCCAGGTAGACCAATAATATCAGACAATTGTTCCCACATTTCAAAACTCATTGATTACCATCTTAAACCAATCACCGACAGGCACCCCAGTTTTATCAAAAACACCGGGACTTTTTTGAATAAGTAATCTAAAATTCGGGTTCATTAAGACGACATATTAGTGACCCTTGACGTAGAATCTATGTACACCAATATCGAGGCAGGTATTGAGACAGGCCTTTAGTGTGTTGAAAATGCTTTCCATAGGTATCCCGATCCACGCCGTCTCTCTACTGATGTATTGAAACGGTTGGAAATGAGTTTGAAATGTAATGATTTGGAGTTCAGTGGTCGAATAAAATAGAAGGCTGTGCTAAGAGCATAAGATCCAGTCACATTTTTGCCTTTATTTTCGTGGCAGAGTGGGAACATGAAGCACTTGGAAAGTGTGGTAAACAGCCCCTGTTGTACCTTAGATATTTGGATGATATATTTAACCCCTAGCATTCTAGGGATGACCTAAATATCTTCATCTCTACTTAAATCAACATGATCCAAATATTTAACATTTTTTTGATGTTACAGTCTACAAAGGTGTCACTTTCGCTGTTGGATGATGGATTAAAAGGTATTATTTAAACCTGCGGATACCAATCAACTAATCCATGCTAATTCTTTTCATCCGCCACACACCTTTAAGGGAATTATTAAATCCCAAATGATAAGGTTTCATAGGAATAGCACCCTTGCTTCCGTATTATGTCCTCTTTAAGGCTTTAATTTCCGGAGGAGAAGATTGATTCTGCAACCCTCAGAAAACTGAACATTTATAATGTAGGCCAATCTACAGAATCAATACCTGTACGAAAACATCGGAATCACCCTGTTATATTGTTAGGCAGATCTTCCGCATGTATGAAGACTAGATGTAAGCTAGACTCTTACATACCTGAGACGGCTTTCTTCGTTGGGGAACAAACTAAAATGTCTATCATTTGGCAGATGTTTTAAACTGTGATTCTGAAAATGTGTTCATTCAGATTACAGCTGATTACCTCCCCAATTCGTTCGGTCATAGATCATTTTGATATCATGCCGATTGAAAAAAAACTGATGTTTTTCCTTCTGTTTTTCCTACGCAAAGAGGAAACCAAATGGAAAAGCTTTTAGAGAGAAGCTCATTGGATCAAAACACTTCAAAACCTTGTATCCATTTGGTTTCAAACTTGAGCCAGCTAAAGGCTCAAGGGTAGACACTATTCCTTTTGTATGACAATATGACCAGGTTTGCAACTCTCCTAATAAAGGAAAATCAAAACCTTCCACCTAAAATTAGTAAGCCTATATTACAGAGACCTATCATAGTGTTCGAGAACAACAAAACTCTCAAGGGTTTCTCGCTTAAGACGAAACTCCCTTCTGTACCAGATAACCCTTAACTGCCCTCATATTCATTTGGTAGACTTAATGGTTAGCTACTAACTCTAAACGATACAAGGGCCGCGCCGTGGCTCCTTGGTTGAGCGTTGGACTGCGGAACCCCTTTCACTGTACCCGGAATGTGTTCGATCCCCCCTGTGGACCTTAGGTATATAAGGGCAGTTTTCCGGCGGCTGCAGAGTTCGCGGGTTGGCCTTAACGAGGTTTCTTCCCGGTTTTTCACCATACACCTGCAACGCAAATTATTAAGATTAGTAAGTTGTCATATAGGTGAAATACTCTTGAGTACGACGTTAAACACCTAACAAACAAACAAACTAAACGATACATTTTAGGTTGTGCTTATTTTAACCCTTACCTTATATCTGTTAGTGTTACATATTCGCCACATATTTATCTTCACAATTTGCATGTAACATGTATTGCCTTTTCTCGAGATGCGCCTTTAGCTTATCCAGAGCAACGTGATTCAGATCTATCTAGAAGCTTGTCTCTGAGAATTACTCTAAACATGAGATGATTTAACGGCTTTAATTAGTCGAAATCCCTGTGTCAGTGTGATTACTCTTGATACAAATATTATGTATGTGTGTGAATGTACATGTATGTACAGTACGCTATTTTACAAGCATTCCTCTTGTTTAAATTTTATTTATTTACTAGTGTATTTTTCTACTTTAGTTTTCTAGCTTGTTATGGTTTGCGTCCTGCATAATGTATTGTGGTGTCTTCTGTCGTTTATGGTGTATTCCTCTGTACGTTGGACTGTACGGCGTACAACCCTAATAAACCGATCTTTATCTAAAACGGTAGCATTTAACTTATAGTGCTGCACCTAACATTGGTATAGTATTCATAGACTTCTAAAACTGTGTACGTGTCACCCGCATCATGATTCAGATATCCATCTATTTATTTAAAAAATTAAATTTATTAGTCTCTTATCTGATTCCAACTCCGTACAATTCCACGATTCCGTACGATTCCGTACGATTCCAACTCCGTACAATTCCAACTCCATACATATAAGTATGTACAAAATACAATTTATAAAGCACTTAGATATTATCCAACAGACTTATTGTATGTACTACATGTATCTCATATCTTGTTTTGTATTATTTTAAGGATTGTCTGTTGAAACACAAATTCTCACTTTTTATCCCTTATTTCACAATAATAACTGCATCAATACTAATAATATATATCTACAAATTCATCTCTCAGGTGACAACAATTTTAATAAATCCATAAGTTTGGTTTATAATTGAAACACAACCTGAATGCAGTTTCAGACAAATTTTTTTTTTGCCTTTGCTCTTTTCTTTCCAATTTATAAATCGTTCTAGTATATGGTTTCTGTATATTCAAACTACTGTCATTTATCACTAAAAGTGGACCATTATATTTCATTAGAAACATAAAAGAAAAATTACTTTGTATTACAATAAAAAAAATTTTTTTATCTTATTTATATTTTTATCAAATTCTATCACAATATATCTTCCATATCCTACCGGTTATTATTTTCACGTTTATCCGTCATACATTGTACGCACTTTGCAGACGTTTTATCCAGAAGTTGTCTTACTTTATTTACCTTATATCGAACCACTGTGTACAACACATCATCTTGACTCGAGAATATTAACTTTTGCCCATTTACTAATATTTTTCTTCAACCTCAGTTGAGGCTTGTTAATTTTATTTTGCTTTGTTCTGTGTGGCATTCTATAAATATACACTGTATTACACTGTGACTGATCCTAATATTATTTTTTCATTCCCTGAGACCGACCTTGCAGCTTTACCATTCTCAAATGAGCCTTCTATATCTATACCCTGGGAATAAATTTTCCCCAATTGAGTAACTTGATCTCAAAGGTATAGATATAGAAGGCTCATCTGGGAATGGTCACATTCTACTTTGTTTGTATTATATATTATGGACAATAAATATATCAATATCAATATCAATAATAAAACGAAAATAAATTACCTATGCCAACATGATTACCTTGTGCGCAGTTTGTCTTATTCTATATTATATCTGTGAAACTACAGGTTTTTCATAGCATGTGATCCGATTATATGAATATATTTTATATGCAATCGGCTTTGTGACATGACTTTTGTGTGAACTGAACGCGTTCAAGATATCCATTTATCATTTCCAAATTCTCTTCTTCACATGAGCTTGGAAAACACGCAAATTAAAGGTTTGCTTATTTGTATTCCAATTGAACGGTTCTACCATTGCACTGTAACCAATGGACGTTCCCTCTTTTTTTAAGTAATGCAAAATGATGGAAAAAAAGAAATATTTTGTCTTATTTATATGTAAATCCTGATATTTTGTCGACATGAAATTGTCATTAAAGTAACAGAGGAAGAAATTCCAGAATAATTTGATCACTGACGTTTTGGCGAAGACAATCTTTTAGTTTCACTTTATTGTATTTCGATCGGGAACGTTTTTTGATTGCTAATTATATGTGATCGTTTCGTTAATCGAGACATAAATGCATTGGACATCGTTACACGGTCCATCATTGGAAAATATAGATCTTCGAGGTGTGGTATCCGGATTTGATTATATTCGATCACGCCGACGTGGAAGTCAGTTCGATTTAAGATATTTAAAAGTCATGTGCTGAGTAGATAACCTAATGAAATGTCTAGACAATTTTGTGGATCTGGGCATTTATTTACAACAGAACACTTGCGTTACTACCAGTATTAATTTAACGTTTCCTGATTTCTACATCTGGCATAGGCATTTTAACAGCAAAAAGGTGACATGCCAGAATCGATTCTTTTTTTAGACGGCCTGGAAATAAGAACCAATGTTATCCTAACATCCAAGTGTCATTGGTTCCTTACCCTATAACTAATGTCAATTTAATCGAAACAAAATATTGGAAAAAACGACTCTATTGTCTTTCAAATGAAGCACTTATAGAGACATGCTATATACAAAGGGAAGTTTGCTGGACCATATGCTAACTTGCTAAGACCATTTCATATGCTAAGACCAGTAACATCATGCAACTGTGTCCAAACAGAGCTTTTTCGATAACGTGTAGATAAAAGGGTGCTTAATTTGAATTTCTTTGCCCGGAATGGTAAGCAACCTTATGCTGGCACACATGTCTGTCTCTGGGTGTGTTACCTGCGTCACCATTAACTCCATGCTGGTCGTGTTTTACGCTATGCGTCTTTTGGTTGATTTTACGCGTGCTCGCTCTCGCTGTGCTCCAGTCACACAGCAACCGTTCTAATTGCATCCAATTCTCAATACTTCTACAAAACGTCATCTACAAATAGATCAAAACAGTTTCTAGACCTTTCCAAATTTCCACTAGATCAGTTAATATACAGGTACCCAAGCTTGCCTCCATATGATAATCAAATAGATGATATGTCTTAAAGCATCGAAATGTTTCCGCTTTAGCATCATATTGGCTGCCAAATGCATAATGTATTTGATATAGACGAATGAGAATGATCTCATTGTGTTCAGTGTCTCCAGTTACACATAAAATGGCAAATGTTGGCAAATTTATGAGATCTTTGAAAACGGAGTATTATGATTGGCAGAAAGTAATTATATAAGGTAAAAACATCTTTGTTTTAAATTTGTTAAGCTTCAGTTTGATCGCTTAAGTCATTTTCGGAAAAACAATTGAGCAGAAATTATTTTACAGTTAGGGTTAGAAATCCTGTTTACATTTAGGGTTAGAAATCCTGTTTACATTTAGGGGCAATGTTTTACATTTAGGGTTAACAACGATTTTACAGTTAGTGTTATTTTTTTCACATTTAGGGGCGGTATTACAGCTGGCGTTATTTTTTTTACATTTAGGAGCGGTTTTACAGTTAGGGGTTGTACAGTCGCTTGTTTAGCGCTGGTACGGCGACAGTACTGACTCCTTCCAGTGTCCTGGTCAGAACATCGAACCTCGGCGTTTGTTTTGTGGGAGGCGCTCTGGCGTTCAGAGACGACCACCAGTTCTAACTAGTCCAGTCCATCAACAATCAGTTGTCTGATGCAAGATGACCCCATTGCTTTCTATGTGAGTTGTAATTACCCGTGAAAAAAAAATCATACACAGTAGGCCGTCTCGCAAATGAACTGTTTAAGTAGATTGGTAGTTTGACTATCAATCAAAGAGAATGCATGTGTCGTATTTATGGCAGGCCGTTACGGTCATACAGACATGATGCAGGGTCGTAAGTTAAAAAGGGTAATCTAACACCGGAATTACGAGGACAATGCAATTTGCGACATCGCAACTTGGATATAATAAACTCAGTGCAACTCAAAGGTCATCATCCTATCTTATCATAAATCGGACTATCAGTAGGCCTTCGTTGTCCAAATAAGGACAGTGTATTACAGAAGAGTATGTGATTACGGTCCGTGTGACACTTCTTAGTTTAATTGTCGTTTTGGGTTTATTGTGTCCTTGAAATTCAAAATGAACAAAACAATTGAACGTGCATCATTCATTTAAGGACAGAAACTACAAAAAACGAAAAAAAAAAAGAGTGTTACACGGAACCCTTCCTAGGTCAACATTGAGGGGGGAAACATGTGGCACAATCTAATTCTGCCTTTACAGCGGTGATTGAGCTCAGTTCATAGCTAACCTATAAGGTGTGTCCAACGGATTTTTGTCTAGTACACCGAAGTCTTCAATCACAACGCATTTTGTGGACGTGTCGCTCAATAACGTTACATTAATGAGCTTGAAATTACCCTGTCAGTGTCACGCAGTACATTTCTAATAATAGCGTAGATTTTTGAAGCCATAAGTAAGCTTGTGACACCGACAATTTAACGATATGACTGGATGGTTTTATCCATTGTGACGTTTATTTCAGAAACACCTATCTATCGTTTGTTCTGGGAGTTCATCATCAATACAAAGCATATTGCAACTATTTATGAAATGTATGTCTAAACTAACTGACGATAAATTGGAAATCTGAAAAGTCATACAGAATGGCATTCAGTAGAACGGCCTTCTTACGCTTTATCTTCGTTGTACTTCGTCCAAGAACTATAACTACTGCACAGATAAACTTCACTGTGTAATGGCTACATTTCGTCAAACACTTTTTTGTTTTCGTCGCAAACATATTTCTATTCAGTGATATCAGTCATTGACGACCAAGCTGTTGTATATCCGTAACATAAATAAACGTAGAGTTATAGGCCGAATAAGAAACAGTTATCAATCGCCTCAACGCGGAATCGTATGAGGTTCTGTGGTCATCAGGGATCATCAAACACATTTAATTTTCAGCTCAATGGAAATATCTATAAGGCACAGGCAGTGATAGATTATTACGTGAAACGGTTGTGTGATTCTTAGTTTGTATGCAAAATACTTTATCTCAGTTCAATGAAATCACGACTATAAAGCCACCTCAATAATCTAGTCATAATATTAAAGTACGGGAAATGACTTTAAGGCAGAATCCAAATAGTTCATTGCCTTAGGAGTCACCCAAATGGTATTCACCATTCATATGTCACAACAACAAAACTCTAATTATTTTGACTATATCCCAAACTGAGCACAACAGACTTGTTATTGGATGAGATTAGACTTGTCATATCTCGTCAATGGAAGAAATATTGCTAAAAATTTGTTTTGACTTTGTTACAGATTTTTACAAACCAACATGCCCAACAATAATAAAACGAACGAATAATATCCATTGCTTTTCTGGGGGAGGCGGGGTAGTGTCATCACGGTTCACCTGTACCTGCCGAGTGCCGTAGCCCCCCAGGAGCCGATGTATTACATATGGTGCTATTAACTGGAGGCTTCCATCCAATTTTATAATTGGAATTTTATATATGCCATCGTAACGTTTTGAAACTGTTAAAAAACAGTATAGGGCCAATCTAGGAAGGAAGATGCAATGAATATCAATATTTGTCAAAAGTTTTCCGTTCATCTTTTTTTAAACGGAAACATTTGTCTAGGTAGAAATTTCACTGATGTATTATTTTCCCGAATTTTGTATAAGTTTACCGAACAGTGGTAAATGGTTATTAACTCTCATATTACATATACAAAAATAGTACATTAGTACAGGCTGTCTAATGGCTTATTGCGGTTTTCTGACAAAGCCAGAATAACCTTTTTAGGTATTAAATGTTACGGTTATGTTGACAGTGACAAGTCACCTTTACATATCTGACCATAAGTGTTTAAACCATCTCAGATTTTCCTGTTTTAAGTTGATATAATTTGTATTTCGTGTACAAGCCCAGAGTTGTTTCCGATTTGAAGGTTTACTTTTAGAGAACTAACACGGCTACGATTGGATTGGGAGCATATGGGGGAGATTTTCAACTTTTGCAATGTATATGGGTTTTCTTCTGCACTGAACACTGCTTGTTTGTTTGAGATACATGTACACTCATATAATTTAGAAAGGTTGTTCTAATCGATACATTTTTCATCGTTTCAAATGACAAAAATGTGCCAGTGTCATTTACAAACGTGTTACCTTGCTTTCCTAAATGAAATAATGACAAGATATACAAATTATTTTGAATTTGTCGTTGTTCCATATTATTTCTTTAGCAAGGTAAATATTCAGTGGTCAGTTTCAAGTTAAGCCGGAAATCGCCCCATGCCCAAACTATGACTCTCTAAAAGGCATTGTGTGAGTTAGGGTTAATAAAATAGATGCAATAGTATTGCAAATGGGATCCCAATGTAATAGTATCAATCCCAACTGTTGGTTTAGATTCCATGAGTCCACTTCATTTATACGTGAGACGTCTCATCCAAAGGCTTTGAATCTCCTAGAAAACTAAATTTATGGAGAGTATTCACATATCCATATTCAGAGCCGCTTTTATTTATTACAAATATAGGCTTGGATTTGTTTCTGTTGTTCGCATTTACTTGAGATTAACCTCAAATAGGCACATCCGAAAACCCATCCGGAAATGAAAAAGCAGCGATATGTTATTTGCCACGCGTCTGGTGCTTATTTGCCTTTAGGTTATAACATATATCCAGAAAGGTGTGTTTGAAAGCGGTTGACATTTCACTCGTCTCTTTTGATTTTGCCTGAGGTTTAAATGTTCTAATTCACTTCATTGTTTGACCCAGCCTTATTAATTTGATTTTCGGAATTGCGTCAGACTGGCTATACATGCATGTACCAAAAAACATGATACATTTGATTAGGATTTGATTAGTATTGGATCCTTTACAAATAAAAGCGCAAACTCAAGGGGAAACCAGTGTAGATATCTGATCCGGTCAACCTGCTCAACACGAATATATCTGGTAGAGATCTTTTAATTAAAATTGTGGGAAATTTGATATACACGAGGTATTTCAGCTATCCAAAAACTTTACTGCCATCATTTATTAAGCCTTAACATTATCTACCATTTAAACTCGTGACAAATGTATCCTCGCCAGGATTTTGTCTGTCAGGTTTAACTAACTGACTGCAGACGCTACCATGACAACGCTGTCAGATTCCAAGGAGATCGAAAACAGTCAATGATTCAAAACAAGTCAGTTAAAACTGACTTTTTTCCGATATTTTACGGTCATTAAAATGTATGGATTGTGAAGAAATTCCACTGAACACCACACGCACAGGATCAATCAAACTAATGAAGAAGATGAAATGCATTATCAATCCATATGTGTTCAAATGGATTACGCGACACGGGAGTTGACCAACTAGGAGCGAGGTTTTTTATTTGTTCAAACTAATTGCCAGCTGAGCAAATACTAAAGTTTCTCGTGTAATAAATAATTTCTCGTATGATAAATAATCTATGGTTTGAGTGGCATTTAGAAGATGGGTCACTGAATTCTTTGTTTTAAAAAAAAAAACTGATCACACACTCATTTACCGAAACCGTTTTCATACTTATTATGCTATATAACCATGCTTTTTATCTGTACTAATTACTCCTAAAGATAGTTGAACAATAACCCGAAATATAATTTAGGTCTTTTTTGCGGTTTATTTACCTTGTCCTATTGTGTGACGTTTATCAGTGGTAGTTAACAGCGGCTATGAAAAATGCAAAAGGTTTTGTCGTGTTATTTTCTAAGGTCCTTGTTGAGTTTGTCCGTAAATAACATGAGCAGGACAGCTTGTTTATACCCAGAAGTATAAAATCCATCTAAGTGTTTGTATGATGAGCAGGACCGCCTACCACATCAATATGCTTGGCAATCAGAATGACGCGAATCTATGCTTTAACCTCTCTGAATCAAATCTTGTTGACCATCTGCGTAATTCATTAACTCGCCTGTCATTCTGAGAGGCCAAAGTAAACAGCCATATATTTTATATTTTGTGATGATACTATTTGGTTCTACCACTTATTTCCATTAACAATGATACCGGATTGGACTTTCACAGTCGAGCATTGACACTGTAACAGAGTTTATTCCCTGCTTGTCAGAATTTGGCACTTAATGATTTATGGTCAACATTCAGCGACAGCCATGTCCGGGTGTGTACATTTACCTGGTGATAAACGTTGGTTTAGAATAGGCTTCATTATTCAACGGAAAGATGGCATAAATCTGTACGCGTAAAATAATTAGCAATTTTAAAATGTGTCCCATTTCCACACGTTGCAACTATAGGGACACTTTATAACAAAACAACCGTTTTCTTTTTAGAAAAATGATTTCAATAATTCAGTATTTCCTCCTTTTCATTGAATTGTTTCGCATTATCCATTTTGTTTTATATGTGAACTATATTTTATATAAGTTGAATAAAAATATTTCACTTACAATACAAAGCAATGCAACTAGTTTGTGTACACTATTATACACATTTACTACATCTGACACTCATTTCGCTAACTTTGATTGGATAATCTGATCCCGCCAGAAAGCATTATTATTATCTAAATATTATATATCATGAGTTACATATTTACTACTGTATTTTTGTTATATTGTTTTATTTTTGTCGGGTGGAATAAATGAAAAGAATTGTTCATCCATAACATGTATGATTTCATTTCTATCTTTAATATCCATAGTAACCATCCTTTGTTCGCGCCCATTTTGCAGGCCCTCTGATTTATGTTTCCTGTTTGCCTCCAACATTGCATCCAACATAGTAACTTTTATACGCCATTTGGTGTCTTCAAATTTACTGTGGAATTTCACTTGCTACCAATCTGTTAACAAGTATATAAAAGTATTCGTAACAAAACATGCTGCCATATCAATTGTATCTGACGGTGTTCAACCTGTTTTGATGAGTTACAAATGAGGTACATCCGGTATGGTCGTATAAGTAGCTTAGCCATTCCCATGTAATTAACGGAAAACTGATTCCCCTGCTCATATGTATGGCTTTGTGTGCAATTTTGTTTACAGATATTGGATTTCATCATCAAATATTGATTGAAATTTGCACACACTTTGGTTTACTGTATAAAAAAAGGTTATCACAAGGCCGGGTAATAAAAAAGAACTTTTTTTGCCGGATATGGAACGATGACTTCGATGTTGTCCATGGTAATATATAGGGAGGTTATTAACACCAACTGCCTATGCTCTCGTTTAGTAAGCAGATAGTTAAGATTAATGTAACAAATAATGGACCCAATAAATGACGAGAGTAATGTAATTAGTATTACCTTACACAGCGAATATCCGAGACAGCACTAAATCAAGCTTCGTGTACAATTACTAATGAGCATCTTTGTTGGCGGACGTTGTTTCTATTTGTGCTTTTAATGCACTATTAACACTACTCAAATTTTATATAATTTTTTTGTTTTATTGTAAATCAATAAGTAAGGGAGACCGGGACACGTGGAAATACTTTGCAAGTATTTCGTCTGTCGCAGATTACTTTTGATGTAAGCCGGGAAGTAATAGGCTTACATGTTAAAGGAGTTCTGTAGTTGTAAATTGCACTATTTAAAATGTAGCATCGTTGTGGTTACTTTCTAACTTTTAATCAGAAAACATTAAAATTGTTCCATTGCGCTTCGGATATGGGGTGCATTGACATGAACACATGTCTGGGTGCCATGGTGACTGAGGGGCCATCAGTTTGTAAAAATGGTGCTTCGTTAGCCACTTGGTTCCAACACGTCCCATTGTCCCATTATTCTCAGCTATGGATGATCAGGTTGGTTTGTCTGATCTAGTCACTGGCTGGTCACGTTGTCTCCTGGTATGAACCAAAAGTACTTTCAGCAGTTGTTAGCAACAGGTTAAAGGGTTTACAGTCACGTCATGTGATGAAAGAGATGTCACGAGATTCTTTTCAACTCACTTTCACTTTAGCTCATAAGCCAATGTTGTACAAAACTTAAAATGATCCATATTACGTCTTCAATCCGAGTATATTATCCATGGTATTGTCCTCAGCTGGTCGACATTGGGGTATAATGGCCCAGGTTGGTACTCCATGATGGGTGGGAAACATGGATATAAATGGATGGTGAAACATAACATAATAACTGGCTTCTCAAATAACACCTCTATACACCGACAAAATTGTTCAAATAAATAGTGTGACAGAAAATGACCATAAGTTAGTGTCATAAGCAGTAAACAAGAAACAACACTGCAAATATAATATTTTGTTTTGGGGTTGGAAAGAGTATAATTTTTAGCTCCTCGTTCAGTCATTTATGCTGCGAAATTACTTAAACTAGAACAATACTACACAAGTAATGTAATTCCGATTTACGATAGCTTCATTTTGAATCAATATTTCAGCATTTATTATGTCATCATCAGGAGATAATTACAAATGGCCAACAACAAGTATATTTATATATATTTTTGTATAAATGTAGTGAAAATTGGTTTATGTCTTCTAATTGTTAGAGCTTCTTTAAATAATAAGTCAGACCAGTGTCGTGACTGATCTACAATATATATGTTGGCTGAAACAATATCATAATCAGTTGGGGGTCTATACAGTTCAAATGATCAGGTAAGATAATAATGTCTTGTAAGAACTTGAAACAATCTCACTGGGAAATATGATTAAAAATTTCACTATGACTTTTGCCACTGCTGTGTACATTAATTCGGGTCAACAGGCATCTGTCTGTCTTGCCGATATATGCCGCGTTACATGCTGGACAAACAAACGTAAGTACTAAGGCACTTTTATATTGGTGGGGTCTTTAGTGTTCACACAAAGAAATCCATTTTAGTAGTTTGCCAATTTACAACAAATTTTACAGGTATTCCAGTTAATTTATGTATTTTAGAGATGCATTTTCTGGCCAGTGATTCTCTGAGTTTTCCAATAAAAGGACGTCTTAACCATATTTTGGGATTTTTGTCTCAGTACCTCTTAACCATTTTGTTTTAGTAAGGCGATAAGTTCAGACAGACCAATTATTCATTGATATTGTTACATTAAACCACGATTACTAAATGCTGACAAGAGCTTACGAGGGAAATGGAGTTGGGTATTCCCCCCATTCTGGTGATGTTGATTGAGATTTTCCATTTTATGTTTAGACTTAAAATCAATTGCCCAACTATGTCCCAATGTTTCCTGGCCTGCCTTATTTTGACTTCAAAGAGTAACGGATATTATCCTTGTCGTTGACGTTGCGATTATAGTTTTTTTCACCCATAAGGCTGGTAGCCGTCACATGAGAGAAATGTCGTCTGTGCGGAAGGCGGGAGACGGGGGGATTAATGATCGCAAATCATCGAGTTCACCTCGGAACATTCTTGAAGTTAACGTTTGCAAAGAACGATTCGTGTTACAAGATAATGGCGTTTGTTAACTTTTGCTGACACTATTTTCACTGTGATGATGAACATATATATGGGTCATCAACCTTTCAAGCGACAGAGATTGAAAGTAAATATTGTCTCAATCGGCTTACTGCCATGAGGGATTTTCCCCTCATGTGTTGTCTGTCGCCGTATCATATGCGGCAGAAATGCTTGGTATGTCAATCGTTGACTTGTACCCCTGTAGCAACATACATTTGAATGAAATACCCATAATGTAGAAACACCCGATACTGATATAAAGTCGAACTATACTGTATTTATATTTTGTAGATAACGTAATAATTGTTCTAACAGGTAGTGTAATTACACTTGCCTGATTGTTAAGTAACATTTCTTCTAACAGTCAGTGTAATCATTAATTAATAATCCATTGCTTTATTTTTGTTTAACATATACTGAAACCAATTTTAACAGTTCATGTAGTAACAAATATTTCTAGAGAATACTGTAGGAACTTGTGTACTTCAAGACGTACAAAAGTGCATTTTCTTTTCACGCTAGAGATCAAGGCTATGAAAACAGATGTGAATACTCAAGTTTACATTTGTGGGAACATCCTCGGAATTTGCCTGATTTTCGTGTATTCGATTTATTGCTCTATTTTCATTCCTTTAAACAACTAAATGGAGTACGGCGTAAAACCCCAATCAAACATACAAGCAATAACTGAAACACCAAATTAATTAGTTTATCTACTAGAATAGGTCTTGAACTAAAAATTATTGCCTCATTTTTGTTTCTTCCTTAGAACGATCACAGTAGGAGATTTTGTCTATACAATGTTAAGAAATTATAGAAAAAAGCAAATAATTATATCAGAACATGCTTTTAAAAATCTAGAACGAAATAAGAATTGGTTTCTACTGCATGTGATTCTCTTTACAATACAGTAAATGTAAAGTTTCTACGAAGAATAGTTTTTGAGATATAAGCTTTTGTAATAAGGAATCTGTCCAAAACTTAAACGCTTGAAAAACGCGATTAAAATTTTACTGTCTGTCTTGAACTGGCTGGTGCCTGATTGTTAAAATCTTTACAAAACAACACAAAGAATTAAAGAAATGGACAATAAGCATTGAAAAAACACGGTAAGTGCCAGCAATTTGTTCGCACCGCGCTGTACTATGCTGACACATTACTTTCACTTACCGTCATTTGTCAATGCTTACTGTCCATTTCTTCAATTCTTTGTGGAGTTTTTATTTAAAAAAAGAGCAGCTTTGAAGCAACTCAGAGTTTGACAAACTTGCTCCGCAGCAATTATTTCAAAACAAAATTGGAATTATGGAGGGAGACAAATAGTTCACAAATAAAATAACATGTTTCTTTCTACCAACGCACAAGGTGTCCATTTTGGATACTTAAAATATTTCAGAGAATTTAATTCTTCCAAACAGAATGGGAAATTACTTTATTGGACATGGTAAAATCGGTAATTGCAAAATGTTAAATTTACTTATGTTTGTTCAGTACCGTTCGGTATCGTCATATATGGATAGTAGTAGACGAATAACAATACATAACTGTGCATCAAACACGAGCTAGAATTCTATACTCTCCAAACGGTTACTTAATTCATACGGAGTAGCACATAAAACTCTGCAAAGGAATAGTGTCTTTACACAACTCCTGGCAGTGTACAGTGTACGCCTAAACTACTTGTATGATATCTGACGGTGTTCTACCATTAAGAGGTAACTACCGTCTGAAGCAATAAAAAAGGCTTAGTCCAATACAGGTATTCATTTGAAGGTTTTAAATTTGTCTTTGAAATTTTTGTCATACCTTAACTATATGTTTTCAGTGTAGTATGGAATAAATATTGTCTCATTGTTTGTTTTTTGTCTGAGAGTGCCGTTGAAAGTAAGTTATTGGGTAAATTGTTAAATTCAAGAGGGTATAAACCAGGATTGTTATTTGTCCCGTATTTCAGGTTCTGTTCTGACTTTTATTACATAACGTATAAGAACTACACAACCTCAAAATATCAAATACGCTTTATTTAAATCGTTTGACGCTATTTTTGCTTACCATAATCATTTGTAAGTCATGGAGGTTCATCGTGTTAACGTAGATCAAACCAAGCTGTGTCTGAAAGTGTTTAGCCTGATGTCTATGATTGCAGAATGGAGTCCCTGATGCGAGAAGAGACAAATTATTTATAAAAACGAAAAGCTTCCAAACAGGGACGTGAAAGTACAATCGTTACAATGAAGACATAATGTGAAACTCCGAACCAACAAAACCACAATCCCTTTCCTTTCAGCTTTGATTTAAGCTGCATCAAAGAAGTCAGTCTCGATTTCAGCTGCGGAAATTGTGATTTGAAGATTATTTTACATTGCCCACATATACTTGTTGGAATATGTGAAGATTGTGCTGGTATAAGGGACTGACTCATGAAAACATACTGTTCAAACTAATACATACACGAAGGTGGGCGTGTGTTCGAATTCTTGACACCAATAAACTTAAACCTGTATTCAATTCCTTTGCGTTTTGAGAAGACCATTCTCTGACAGATTGGTCATATAGATCTCAGAATACAGGCGAGAGGAAAAATCCAGTGGGTAATCCTTGCGCCTGTTCTTAAAGTGAATCACTCAAGCTGAAGCATGCTGTTAGGATGCTGTACAATACGTTGTCAGGGGTTAGGTTTAATGATGACGAGAGCTTCATCTCGATATGGCTGCCCCGGTAAAAAGGTCAATTACATCATTACTCTTGAGCCGGTATGCGACGGCTATATCCATATATATTCTGTGTAAATGATTTCGTTTCCTTGTATAGCGGGGATAAACGAATGGACTGGAACTGGGTTGTGTTAAGATGCACTGTTTGTCTTGAGCGTGTCAACAGTTGGTTATTGATCGGCTTTTAAGGACTTAAACAGTGGTTATGGCGAAAGGTGGTCTCTCCTGGATAAGTTTTCGGGTCTAGTTTGTTCTCTTTCTGCAATTAAGAGGCTTTATTTAGGCTCGATAAAATTCCTTAGGTAAAAATACATTTCTTTCAGGAAGTCAAGTAAGTATCCAATGTAAAGACATATATATATTACATAATAATAAAATAATAAGGATAAAGACGTATATATATATACATTGTTTTTAAACAATTGTATATGCTTGCATCATAAGAATTACTTGTTTGGTTAAGCTAAACGTATGTCATTTCTTAATAGGAATTCACTCATTTTGAATTTAAATGTCGACAGAGAAGTTACAGACTTAATATCACATGGGATCGAATTCC
>JAVFBZ010136079.1:0-22176 GCA_032466195.1 Katharina tunicata
TATGTCACAAAAACAAAATAAAACGGAAAGTGGGGGAGCCTTCGCGTGGGAAAGAAAATTTAATCAGGGGAGGTCACCAAGTGCGCACAGTCCTTAAGTCTGGCAATCATTTATATCGCAGACATGTTGAGCTAGATTCGTAACAAGGTCATCCATTTACTGTTAAGTCTGTCAGCCATATTCTTATTGTTAGTCGCAAACATGTACTAATGCTTTATTGAAGGACTGGGCCATCGGGCTCTTCTCCAAAAAAAACAAATTACAATTATACACAGTGTACAGATACATACCACATACATGAATATATTTTTACGTATACAAATACATTGATCAAAGTATTTCATTGATAGTCTGAGTGTGTCAAAATCTGTCTCCGTTGAGCCATTGCTTTTGTTATATTCATGTAGTTGCCAACATATATAAGAAATCCTGTTGATTTGGGTTTAATAGAGTTTTGAATTTAAACATAGTGGGAAAATTCCAGAAATAACGTTTAAGATAAGTATTCCTTACTTAGAATATACAGGACAAAAAGTGATATTCATCCTAGATTGTGTTTGATTTGCAGACTGTACATAATCTGTCTTTTTTAGGGATACTGTTGTATCTACCGGTTTCAACTGCCAAACCATGGTATCCACATCTAAAACGAATTAATAACTTGGTGAATCAGTCGTTTTCAAATTTATCGAGATCTATATACATTGTTGATAAATTATTATTAATATGACAGTAAGAATCGTACCTTGTCGATTCGTTCATCACAGCTGAACTAAACGACAGAAAGCTATCTTCGACATTTCTGGACACCATTGAGATATTTAAGTTTGTTGGATTTTCTAACAAAAATAAAAAGTAAGAGCCAGAAACTTGTAACAGATTCTTAATTTCGTGGCACCAATGATATTCTTTAACATTAGTTTGATGTTCACCATGAAATTTATACAATTTGTAAGGCAAGGCTTGCGGTCGGGAAACTATCTTTGACCAAAAGTTTAATACTCTTTTCTTTCACTCCTCAGCTAAGCTGCATCTGTGCAGCTCAACATACAAACATGTGTTTGGTGCTGATTTGGCAATCCAAGTGCATTCCTCAAATACTGGCTATATACACTTTCCACATCACCAATGTTACTTAAACCCCAAATTTCGCAACCATACAACAATACAGGTTTAAACATAGTATCGAGGATATACAGCTTTGTTTTTATAACGACCTTCAAATAAAAAAAACAACATTTTTTTCAAAGAAAATAAACCTTTTTTTTCCTTATCTATTAGTAATTTTCGTGCTTCGGACATATTTAAATAATATTTCAAACATATTCAAAGGTAGCAAAAATTATCAACAACCTGTATATTTTCACCTTCATATAACAGTGAACACTCGCCCTTGTATCTGGTTGCGCCAAAGATCAAAATTGTAGTTTTTGCAACATTTAACTTGAGATCCGATCTGTCATAATAATTACCAAATAACAATAACAGATTTTGTAACCCGTCTGCAGAATTTGAAATAACACAGTGTCGTCTGCGAGCAATAATATAAAAAGCTGAACCTCATCAATAATATGTACAAAATTATAAGCGAGAGGTGCCATTATCGTTCACCAGATAGATATAAGATTTTCATATTTACACGGGATTTAGAACGGCCACTACGTGCACATGGATATTACAAGTACAGTAATGGATATGTTACCACCATCAGCTATATTTGTCTCAAGTCAGTCAAGAACAGTATGGAGCTCGAAGAGCCACTAGGGAAGCTGACTAAACGACAAAAAAAATTAACATGCAGTAACATACAATAATACATTTATTCATATACATATAATTGGTCATAAAAATCGTTTTTTTTTTATTTAGCCAATCTTTCTTGGATACTCGGCTACAAGTGGCTGAAACCTACTCAGGGAAATGTGTAGCCCGCCAGTTTAAACATTGTAGCGATAGTGGCATAATGTTAAATTATGCTTCAGAAAAATACTTCAATGGTGTAGTTACTTGTTTGACTGCATGAACTTTGTATGGCCAAACACAGGCTCTTCGGAATCGATTTGTTCGTTTGCTTGCTTGATAGAGTATCACGATTAGCACAAATACAGAGTTAGTCTCGTTAAAAAGATCTTGCCGTTTTTAATGCCATAAAATGCCCATTCGTGCTTGAGGTTTAAAATCAATGGAGATATTACACTAAACATGGTCTATCATATGTGCTCAAATGCTTTCTGGAGAATAGGCTTTCTTAATTTTTCAAGTGGCAAGACTTTTACATTGATTCCAATCTAATGAGCCGTAAGAATTAGTTTCAATGCTTGTAAAGTGTTCGGTTAGCTATAATTCTGCAGACTGATCAACTATTGATACAGTTTCCATCTCGATTCACCATTAAACATACAATGCACAATTTTATTCCTATAAGTGGTTCTTATTTCGTGATGATTTCGTGTCACTCGGCCACTTTTCTTTAGATAGTCGTTATACTTTTAGTCATGCTGATCTGCAGTGTAATCAAAATCCTCGAATATAAAAAAAAACAATCAAACAAAATAGGTTTAAGAACAAATCGGTATCATTCAACCACTTAGTAATTTGATCGTGATTAACGTATTTGGCTTTAAATGACAATGAAGGACTAAATAAATCCTTACAAATGCGGTGTTCTCTTTGAGAGACAAACACTACTCCTTCAATAAATTCAAAGACAATAGACAATTTTCTTTCATTTTGAACATTTTGCTGTCCATATACCTAGCACTTACCTTCACATGTATATTACTCTCATAACTACAATAACAATCCTCTGGGTCTTAAATAATTGTATATATGTGCGATTTTGTATCTTTCCTTGTGGACTATGCCTATATAACTCAAATCTATATAGTGTTTTACATTTCTTCATGTCTTTTCTTTCTGACTTAATTTCCGTATGATTATCTTTTTTCCATAGATTTTTAAGTATAATAATATGAAGCCAAATACCTGTCAGCAATAAAATCTAGGTTCTGAAATAAAAATAATGTAGCAAAACTCTTACTATATCAAATATTATTTTATATCATATCGAAGCTTTTAAGGAAATCTTCCAAAATGTAATTAACTTTAAAATACTTTTTTTTATTGTACTCTTGATCACAAGTAAACACCATCTCTGATCATCTGGGAGTAATTTTCCGTAAATATGATTTATTAATAATATATAGTTTGTAACACCAAAGGCAAAGTCTCGTTCTGTTTATATTAACTGACAATAAGAGATATCTGGAATTACGCCCACCTAATCCCTGGTACACTTCTGTTCGGTGATACTGTCCAGACTAAGAACATTTTACCTATCTCAAGACATAGGCTAAAACGTCCATCTTGTATCGATTTAGTCAATGCTCACTTTAAACAAAAAATTTAAATCTTATATTGACGATATCTTGTTCTGGATGCTGCAGGACTTTGAACAAGTGTTACTTTATAAATAGATTGATATGTATAGCTCAATTCATTCTTGTGGCACTAATTGGAAACGGAAACCTGGACGTTTGTTTTATGTCACAGTTTTGATGGAATTGTCGCTCAAGCACCTTCTTGCAAAAATAGGTTCCGAGGTTTAAGAGCATTACATACAATGGGCTGAAAATCATTACACACTGCAGTAGTCTGAAAATCATTACACATTGCAGTAGTCTGAAATTCAACACTAGTTAAAATCTGAGTTGAACGAAAAAATGGGTCAGTGTCTAAATTTAGAATATCCTTAGATTTGTTAAAGGAAGTGTTTAGCATTGGATCAAATTGAAACAATATAATTATGTCAGCAGAAAATTCTTCCTTTAGTAATTTACGTTTCTTGTATTCAGTCAACTCTATCGACCAAAAAGTCTAACAATTTAAATATATTCGCTAGAATTGGTCAACAAACAAGGATTGAAAATGCCAGCCTCTACATTGAATGTATTCCAGTGGATAACCTGTAAAAGAGACAGAACAATGAAAATAATTAAAAGAAACATCGTAAGGGGTTCATGGCTTTCCTCTCTAGGTTTCTTCCTTTTGTTTATTTTTAATACTAATGGGAAATATGAACAATTCTTTTTGAAATGTTATACTTATAACATTGATGATGTTGGGCAATCAAGACTATTTAATTTTTTTCAGGTTGGTTTTAAGTGATATACTTTTTCAAACTAAAAGTGGATAAAAATGAAAAATTCTGATCGAAGACTTCTATGAAAGAAATTCAGCTGTTAACACGTATATTCATGCTTGTTGCATAAATAACGTCTGATAGTTTGGTTGTTGTTTTTGCTGTATTTTTAAAGATGTATCTTCGAATGTGTGAGTGTGTGTGTGCGTGTGAACTTGCGCGTGCACGTGCGTGTGTGAGCGCGTGTGTGTTTGCACGCGGGTGTGTGTGTGCGCGGGTGGGTTATATGGGGCGCTTGAAATATGCACTCGGGAGGCAAAAGGGCGGAAGCTCGAAAAAGTTTTGAAACGAACGTTCTTACTGTGTAGTCTGTTTCTTTACTTTAGCCTTTAAACCAAAAATTTGCAGGGATTTTTTTTCTCGCAAATAGCCATGTTTATAATTCAGTTTTACTATACTTTTATTTGAAACATATAATCTACGTATTGCTTTACAGGTTGTTTGTAACGAGTGGCCTTTAGCAGTTAGGCGACTGATTCATACATTAAGTTTTTCACTTGTTTTGTCCTGGACATGAACAAACATATACTAAAATCTGATATTACATGTGTGTCCAGAACAAGGGTTTTTGATTTTATCAATACTAACTTTCGTATGTTTTTAAATATCTATACTGATGCTTCTAAGTGCTCTAAAAGTCGCAAGGTGGGTGCAGCTATGTTTATGCCAGAACTCAAATTGAGCAAAAATCTTAGATTATCAAATGGTGTGTCTGTCTTTACTGCAGAGTTAATGGCTATCTTCACATCTTTGTATTTTTTTATCTGATTTTAAACCAAATAATTGTGTTATTTTATCAGACTGCTTTAGTGCTCTACAGACAATTAACAATTTTATGGGGTCTAGTTCATCTAGCTTAGTTTTGGAAATTGTTCACCTAGATATAAAATTCAGAGAACTAATTTCTTTGACGTTTTGTCTAATGCAGGTATCCACTCACCAACTATGGAGAACATACTGAAGCCGGTAAGGAACCCTAATAAGGTGTTTCAAGGAGTCACAAACTTTGTAATCAGCACTAATTGATTTTATTTGTATCAGCATGATCTAAGCTGTTTTTATAATTAAGCATGTTCAGTCAAAATTAACTTCAGTCTGTGTTAATCTGTGAATGTGTGTCATCAGTGGTATAATAGCTCATGTGTTTATTTTTGCTTTTTCTATGTTTTGATAGTCATTTAGTATTAGTAAGTTATGTTTGTGTTGTAATGTATATGTTTTTGTATAGTCCAGGGTGTAAAGCTTATGCATGTGTACCCTTCAGCTATCTCTGTTATTTGTTTTTGTGAATTTTAATTATTGTTTGGCTTATTTTGCTTTATGTAAGTATATAACAATTTTTAGTATTTCATGGGGTATTGTTCTAACTTCTTGTCTATAACAAATATTATTGTTCTAGTCAGAAAATATTATGTTAGTTTTAAAGTCATGACGTAAATCATTCTTTTGAATGGGCATGCCAATAAACTTGAATAAGTAAGTAAGTAGAATCTACGTTTTATGATTGGGATTTTTCAATCTGAATGTTAGTGGCTTAGTGGGTTTTTTGTATCTTAGTATATATTAAAAGTGGCCCATATGTCGTGACAAAGAAATGAAAAAAGTTATCCATAATAAGTTTGTACTAGTTCTTTTCCAACTTGTAAATTTTAAACAAATAAATAACATATTCATCGACGTTAGTTGCAGAAGAGTTTTCGGTGTTCTTTTTCTGAGTTTATATGATTATAAATTTTCAGTTGAATAATCACATTGACTTTATCATTACCAATTTTCTGCATGAAGCTTATCCTTCTCCAGATTTGTAAATTGACAATAAACACAATTTTTAACAACAAAATTATTTAGAAACAGCCTTCCATAATTACTCAATAAATCAACCTAACTATAGATAAATTACAAAATAATACCCCAAAGATGCCAATTGAGCTTGAACGTAATAATCCTATATACAATGAAAGACACTTTCTGGAGTAGCACTAGTCCAACACCCCACAAGTCCTATAGCTCACTAGTCGGACACCCTACAAGTACGACACCCAACCAGTCAGACAAACCAACATTCCGGAGAGCCCACTAGTCCGACAAGGTGTTATAAACCACAAATCCGACAGCCTAGTAGTCTGGCAGCTTACTAGGCCGACAGCCCTATATTCCGACAAACCCACAACCCGGTAGTTTGAATTTAATATCAATACCTACTTTCTATATAATATTTATTATGTGTGTATTGTATTGTGGATTTTTTTTATTAGTATTATTATGTTATTTCAGACTACAAACAGTCCATATAATAGTGAACAGACAAATAATAGTGAGCAGTCTACAAAAAATAAAATAAAATAATATAAAAAACATATACAGGGTAATAGTGGTCGTTTTTGTTTTCTTCTCCCACTATCCCCCATAAAATAAAAAAAAATTGCGCTCACCGATTTTAACTTGTCCAGTTAAGCGAATTCCAATTCTCCCTGGAACAATTCCACTCTCTGAGATAATTTATGCATTAAAAATGTCTACCTCCCGCATTGGTAGGATTGAAAACCTAATTTTATTTTTTCTGAAAATATCCCTCAATAACTCGAATTTTTTAAATTATTGTCGCGATCAAGTTTTTGACACTCAAGAGTTACTTTCAATGCAATATTTTGATAAAAACTACATTAAGAAAATGGACAAAACGTATAATAGGACCAAACGAAAAGGGAAAATGCTTTATTGCAAACTATACTATAGGGATTGTCTTAGAGATAGTAAGACAACAAGTATGGCTTCACTCCAACATGACTATCAAAAAACTAGGAGGAGTATGGCTGCCAGAATTAACCATTAACAAATGACCTTGTTATGAATCTAGCTCAACATGTCTGCGATATAAATGACTGCCAGGCAAAATGGGCTATGTGCACTTGGTGACCTGCCCTGATTAAATCTTCCTTCCCACATGAAGACTTTTCCGCTTTCCGTTTTCTGTTTCTGTGACATTTATCAGACGGCCTGTCAGTGTAATTTTGTTAGTAACCTCAGTCTGGAAGGAACATGATAAACTCATATCAAGGAATTTATGTTTGGTAAAGATAATATATTGCGGTTTTGTTATGCCGTTATCAGTTACACATATGTGCATAAAGCCAACATAACTTCTTTGGTCGAAGTTTATCTTATTCGAACTTTTACTGAAGACTTATCTTTGGAAATTCTGAGAGTAAATTGTCTTAAATAGAGTAAGAACGTATAGTAATTATTTGCACCAGTCTATGTTGGAACAACAACTACAAAACATATTTTTTTTAAGCTTGAGGTTGCTATCAGTTAAAATGCTTTGGTACAATTTTTGCAGGCCTTCATTTATTATGTGTTGAACTTTAACAGGAGGCAAGTTAACTTCTAAATAATAACGTTCATATATCTAGATAACGAAAAGGATTTGTTGCAAGGTTAAAATATGATGTGATTGTATTTAAATAAATTTGAATGCGCCAGTCAGTTAGGCATGTGAAAATTTAATTGGTTGTGTTTTTCTACCAGATAAATTTTTAAGAGAAGTGACTTTTCCTTTTAGTCGTATGGATGATTTAATCACACGCAAGATTTTTAATATGCATTAATTCACATATCAAAAGAGGACATCAAATTTTCATATTTTATTGGAGAAACACTTTTCCTGGCTGTGACAAATGTTGTATCGGCAATTACGCAACAGTATATAGTTGCCGAATGGAAATTCTGGACATACATGTAACGCCTCTGCTAACAAACACCGAAGTGGAAAATGACGATCCTGCCAGAATATTGTTTAGTTTACACTGCTACTTAGTCAGCTTATTATCCACGGTGTCTGTCAACTGTGTACAATATAAAGACAAGAAACTGATATTCACTAAGGTCTCTGTGATACTGATTGTGTCAGTAAGCTTGTTTCTGTGATAGAGATGAAATATGTCCATGGTTTTGATCGTTAAAGATCACGAGAGACACTTTGAGCACGAGACAATGTCAACTGTGTGCAATGTTCAGACAAGAAAAAACTGTTGACCAAGGCAATTCTCATGCCTTTGCGATCTTGAAAGAGCTGGTGACTAAGACTCTGTCCATGCGATGAAATCTGTCGTATCAGTGGGTCTAATTCTCTAGCCTCAGCCAATTATACAGCAGAGTTACACTGTCCCTTGGACCTGTAGACACAATTTCTACTTCGATTATTGAGTATGTGAGAACGTTAGTTACATGTAGCTCTTATCTTCACTGTGTTACTTTAACCTCGCTATCTTGGAAGTGCCAAGAGGATTCCCTGCAATAATTAATATAGTTGCATATTTAAGAAATTGCTAGACCCAGTCTGTCCTCGCCAGAGAAAAGGGATATCAGGCCTGTAATAGTATTATTTTCTAACGATTTTCATAGCTACTTGGATTCTAGAGTCTAGATGAAAACACTTTCACCTTTTGGAATGTTAGAACGTTATGTGTGACTTATGTGTTAACTGTGGGATCGTTACACGCACATATTTAGGCAAGATAATTTATTGCCTTCATAAATTATGGTCAGATATCTTTTACTCATATCACTAGGTCTTCGTTAATATATTACCTTCATTATATATGGTAAGAAATTATTCATCTCTGCTGAAGCTAACATTAACAATAACATTACCCTGGAAATATTCCTGTAGCTAATTTTACGTCGTGAGTGCAAGAACCCACAAAAAAGTATGTTGCAACATACGAAATCAAACAAATTCAAATAAAAAAAAACAATTAAAAAAATATATCGTTTGGCAATTTAAACCCCGACAACTCCATATATCATACAATTGTCGTAAAGTTGGTCCATATTCAATATTTAAATTACTGTATTTTCCCCCCTGAACGCAAGATGGGATTTTTTTTTATGGATGATAGGTTTATATTCGTTTTGTTTGTATATGTATAATTGAGCCTCGCAGTGTTTGGTGTCAACAAATAACTCCACAGTTAAAGGAGTCTCAAAGCAATTTTGTAAGCATTTTCAACACACTGCCCATCTGGTTTGCATAAATTCATGTTTAATTTATTGAAAAAAAAAATGACTAAATATCTTGTTGTTAGTTTTTTGTATTAAAACAAATACATAATAGTACGGGTAAGATTTACTATAAAGCTGATTATTATTTATTTAAAACAGGTGATGTCATGTTACTAGTCTGTGTCTTCAGTTCTATGATACACGTCATATCCAATGGAGACCAACTACAAGGTACGGTATTAGTACATTTTATATGAACATTTAGTGTAGTGCTTTTTGGTACTTAGTGTCGTTCTAAGAACGACAAAAGATGAACATTTGGGGTTGATAATGATCTGTTGGCCTTTGATCCGAAAAAAAAAGAATATCCCCAAAACGGAAAAATATAAACTGACCCTCATGCCAGTGGGTGTGCGGTTGGTGGGGTGGGTGGGTTGGCTTTACTGCGAACCAATATTCAAGCGGTTTAGCCTCATCTCACCAACTTTCACACCTTCTCGAGTCGCGTTTCGCCAACTCAGTATCGCTTAGGGGGGCAGAAGACTGACTCAAGAGGGGTAAGGACCCCTGGTAGATTAAGCGGATTAAGCGACCAGATTAACCCACCACCTTGATAATCACCTGAGTACATCTCGGCTAAATTATTTAGTATGTCAAGAAAATGAATACCATGGCAGACCACCACTGACTTCTTTCAAAAAATAATATTCTGACTTTCATGGCAGAACACGGTTCACTTCCTTATAAAAGTCTACCGATTTTAAAATTAATCATTATCTCACATACTATGACAGCAGTTCAAACACGTCTTGATTTCGTACCTACCATTAGGGGTGGAGTGAATGTACTATGGAATGATTACAAATACCGGATAACGAGAACGAAGGACGACTGGGCATCTTGGAAATGTACTGTGGCTAACTGCCGAGCCAGTATTTCTTCGAAAAATAATTTACTAGCACACATTGGAGAGCATGCCCACAACCACGAATCCACCGAGTTTAATAGACAAGTTGAAGAGGATAAGTGTCGTTTCCGCAAAAGTTCAAGAGAAGAGTTGATACCGTTACCAACCATTTATGATGACGAAGCTACTGCACTTCATGACCAGTCACCTCTCGAGGCTGCACATTTTCCAACATTCTACTCGGGCTTTACCGACAGAGGAGAATGATGATCCCTCAAAAGTTTAGACGAGTTCTTCACGACATCCGAGAACCTCAGGTCCCTTTGCCAGTCCGCAACAGTATTTTGTGATGGAACGTTTTATATTGCGCCGGGCATTTTTGACCAAATATATACCATCCACGGTATCGTTTCAGGCAAGACTTCCATTTGGGTACGCCTGCTACCTAACAGAAAACAGTCCACATATGAAATTATGTTGTGGTAAGTAATAACTTTGCATATACATATGATATATTATGTTATATTCACATATTATTTAGTAAATAATATTATATTTAACACTATTATAATAATTGTTGAACATTTATTTTGTAGACTTATCCGAGCTGCTGCTGACCTTGAAAGTGTTCCAGTTCAACCCGACCAACGTACAAGTCGACTTTGAGAAGGCCTTCAACAACGCAGTTAATGTTATTTTACCGGATGCGAACTTGAAAGGAAGTTTTTTTTTTCATTTTGTCCCCAGTGTATCTGTTACCAGAACAATCCGGAGTTTCAGAAGCTAGTCCGACGTGCAGCAGCCCTACCTCTTGTTCCCCTGGCTGACGTGGAAACAATGCACAAAATGGACTATATAACATAGTTCTGGATTGAAGGAGTCAAGGACAAGGAACCATCATCACACAAACAACAGCGTAGAAGGGTGGCACCATCGGATCAACTCTATCACCAGCAAGTCCCATCCAAATTTGATCAAATTCATCCGCATCATCAACAGGGAATAAAACGGAGAAAATTTTTTCACAACTTGAGTTGGGTGCGAGATTCGCACCAAAGCGATGAAAGTACAGAAAGTTGAACGAACGTCCAGCCTAGCGACTGGGTGGAAGGGAATTTGTAGAATTTGCAGATAGAGCATCTTTGTTGTTACATATTGGGGATAACTAGATATTAAATGTTAAAAATATGTATATCTAAAGTTAAATGTATACACAGAGTTTTCATTTTTGTATTTATAACATCTTATTATATTCATGCTGTTTAATTTTATAGTTAATACAAAAAATAATTATTCTATTGTCACCATTCAAGCCATCTTCTTTGCAGTGGAAACATATTTAATTTCTAAAACAGCAAACCCCTTCACACAGATGTGTATTGAGTATACTCTTGAGCTCAGCTTGGTCATCAATCAATCAAGCAAGCAAGCGACAAACAACTAGATCGCACTCGCGATGTCTTCCTGCACAAATGTAACAAGCCATGGTGGTGTTGGTCAGTTTGCCAAGTCTAGGAAGAACTATCCTTATTCAAGTTTACCGGAATGTAAAGTCTTAAAAATGCAGTAGAATAGGATGTATTGTGAATTCAAGGTGTAATGAAGCCTTGTTCAATGAGTGTTTTCCCGCACTATACATAGATGTAAAACACTCATATCTGGCTCGTGATTTTGAAAATGATCTGCATTGAGTGATATCCTTGTTGCTACACTGCCTATCGTTTCATAAGCTCCAGGCAAATAACTGTTAGATTGCCCTATGATGAATGATTAAGGCCTACCCCTTAGCAAATACTAGGGTATGGTTCAGACATGTCTGCTGTCTATTCTACAAACACAATTGATTTTTTCTTTTCACTGGATTAGAATTTGACATAATATTTACAGATGTATGGTGAGGTATTTTAGTTAAGTCGTGAATAAAGCATTTCTTTGACATGATGTGAATGGCAATGATAAAGTTATCAATGAAACATTGCACAACTAGCTTGTAAAAAGACGACATGCATAATATCCACGCATTGATTATATTTTTCTCACAAACAATTTTATTCTAAACAAGTTCATATGCAGACAGGTCTTATCAAATATATGGACAGGTAGAAGAGAAAACAAAGAGAATACAATTATCGTGTAAACAGATAAAATCGAAAAATCAAAGCATGTCATTGATCTCAGTCTTACATTGTCACTGTTTGCCCTTTGTATTTGCTTTTTAAAATCTTTAAAAAATTAATCACATATGTGTATTGGAAGGGAAGACAATGGCAGTAACCTACACGCCTAAGCACACAGTCATATCAAGTCTTTAGGCAAACTTTCGATTTCTTGCACCACTTCCGCCAACAAATACTCAGTCTTGATAAGTATTTTTTATATATATAAATTGCGTTTGTGTTACACTTTGTTGAACATCATACAAATTGTAACGGTCCTCTGGCTACAGGGCGTTTCTTTAGAATTCATATATTCATGATGTCATACTATGCTCTGAAGAACATCTTTCTAACTCTTTGGACAACTGCTAAATTAGTTGGAAGTGCTTGATGTGCCGCCTACTCTTGGTATACACCACTGTCATATAAGTAAAGTACCCTTAATAACGGCGTTTAACACCAATGGAAGAGGAAATAAAACTCAAAACCAAAATTACCCGGGGCAATATACCGGAAATCAAAATGATGGAAGTGTTGTCCATAAACAAGGTAGCTTAAATAATCTTTGTGTTAATTACATTTGACATTTTTCGATAAGATTTTTTTATATTTTTTTCTGGCGTCTGACCAACGTCTGAGACAAAAGTAAAACAGATTGTTGAATAAGTTAAAGTAAACAAAACAAACCAATCTGTTAAGAGTGATGTCTGAGTAATGGATGAAAGTATTTATTACTGAAAAAGTATGAAGTAAAATTTGCCAGAGAACTGGACATAAACAGTTTTTACAGACTGACATTAGCTAATGTCTGTCTTGACCATTTTTTTTAAATTGAGATAGCCAAAAGGCTTTGAGCAAACTACGACGAACGTTTCGTATTTATCTGTTTACAGGATAGTTGTTGGAGTGTTAATTTTTGTTATTAGGGCAGAATCGTATATTTTACGGCCTTTGTGTTACTTTTTCGTCTCTGATTTCCCCTCTTTCATGGTTTGTGTTGCGTGTTATTTAGGTAACATCGTTTCCCATGCCTTAAATTTCCGCGTGATGTCAGAAGTGTTAGAAAGGCGAAAGTTGTATGTATTTACAAAGGTATCTTGCCACCTATATGATAAGTTATGAACTCTGATTTCAGATGGATGTCAGAGGAAGTTGTTCGTTAGCTCTGGAGAAATCGAATTCAATAAACACGAAACCATGTCTTCATCCTTCGCTAAACACGGAACTGTCAACTGTAAATATGAAATACATACAAAGTCTGGCAACAGAATCAGACTGCAAATAGAAAACAGTCTAAAAGAAGGGATTAGTCAAGATGAAGATTTTGTGGAAAATTATATCCACATCGGAACGACAATAGAAGAGTAGGAGTGGACACGTTAACATCGTATAAACTCTATCACCGGACTCTTAGAGAAGAGATCGTGTCAAGAGGGAGTTACCTGTCTCCTGGTTTAATATACGTGACGTATCCAAAGAACCAGGTCAGTCTCAACAAAGATGAATTATACTATTTTATTACCCCAAATCAGCCCAAAAAATTTACTTTTATGAAACGATGACAAATATGCAAGGCAACCACACTGCTTTGCAATTCAGAAGAAACCAAAGATAAACAAAGGAATAATTCAAAAGCTAGTTTTTCGAAAATTTCCTGCTTTATAATTTGCATTATTGAAGTTCTGTACAATCAGTCAACGTTCCAGCGTTCGCCAGTACCATGTGTCTTGAAATCTGCCATATGCAATTGAGTCCAGGACTGTGGTAATGGCAGAGACAAATACTGTGGGACGTTAAACAATATGGCCCAGTGTCTTATCATTTAGTTAATCAAATTCTAATTCACTTTTTGAAAATAAATAGGATTCCCATCATCAACAATTAAAACAGATTTCTATGAAAATGCTGATATTTGGAGAAGACAGTTATCTTTTAATATTTCAAAGTGCTAAATTGGTACATCTGGCAAAAGAACTTACGTTTAAATATCTGCACTTTCTTAACATACAAAGCTCTGAAATTCTGTTATATACCTGGCATTGTTCAGTGCACGGAATCATCTAAGATGTAATTCAGATAAATTATAAATAAGTATAAGATCGATGATATTATGATTCAAAGTATGCAACTAAGATTATATCGATAACGTTAGCTATCCATGTTTCTTCTACCTTTAATCAAAATATATCACAACCGAGCTATATTTTAATTAGTAATACACTGTTTCCCTATATCTCCTTGAACATCAATAGGAGGTTATACATGTTCAATTTTATTTATTGATTACCACTGATGAAGGGGGTGCTGTTGCACTAGTGGTAAGGATATTACACACAAGTCACATGACCCAATAAGCCCTATTGATTAACACGTAGCTTAATTTAGTTTTCTACGGTGTATTGTGTTCCTTGCTTAGAGTTCAACTACCTAGTCAATCTGACATTAAAGGTTGTGTCAGAGAGTCCTCTTTCAGGCAGTGGCAATTAATTTACGGATATTAAAGTATATTATCAAGACTTTAATTTTTGTTAAGTCTTTATTCATCTTGCAAGATTGACGATTACACATTACCAGTCTTCAAAACTTACGCAAGAGCCGTGTTTTATGTGTGATGACGGATCTTGTATCAACCCGTCTCTACCAAGATACAGCCTGGGGAACAGATTGGGGAAAACATTATTATTACCTCTTATAATCACTGTCCAGATGGAACTGACAGTCCGGGTAGGACTGATGAGAGAAAATGTAAGGACTGGGATAAACATTATTGGTACGTCTGTGGATCATATAATCACTGCCTAGATAGAACTGACCAGAGAAAAGGTAAGGACTGGGATAAACATTAGTGGTACGTGTGTGACTCATATAATCACTGTCTATATGGAACTAATGAGAGAAATGGTAAGGACTGGGGTAAACATTATTGGTACTTCTGTGACTCGTATAATCACTGTCTAGATCGAACTGATGGGAGAAAAGGTAAGGGCTGGCGTAAACATTATTGGTACGTCTGGGACTCATATAATCAAAGTCCGGATAGGACTGATGAGAGAAAATGTAAGGACTGGGATAAACATTATTGGTACGTCTGTGGCTCATATAATCACTGCCTAGATAGAACTGATCAGAGAAAAGGTAAGGGCTGGGATAAACATTAGTGGTACGTGTGTGGCTCATATAATCACTGTCTATATGGAACTAATGAGAGAAATGGTAAGGACTGGGGTAAACGTTATTGGTACGTCTGCGACTCCTATAATCACTGTCCAGATGGAACTGATAAGAGAAAAAGTAAGGACTGGGGTAAACATTATTGGCACCTCTGGGACTCATATAATCACTGTCCAGATGGAACTGATGAGAGAAAAGGTAAGGACTGGGGGTAAACATTATTGGTACATCTGTAACTCGTATAATCACTGGCCGGATGGAACTGATGAGAGAAAAGGTAAGGACTTGGATAAACACGAGAGCTTCACATATACGATTATAAAATTTATGCTATCAGATGATTTATTCAAAAGACACGCGTTTGGCATACAAAAGGCTCTATTCTGGCACTTCAACTACCTGATCGATACCTTTCCGGAAAATAATAAATTTTCAGCATATATATTACCAAATCAACTTGTCTGACTATATGACTTATCTGGCTTTTACTTTTTTTATGACGCAGGCTTTGACATATTTGATGCGACTTCACTGAGATATTGTCTACTAAAAAAATTAATTACACTGGAGAAAATATATTTCATCGACCAAGGCGAGTTCAGAATCATTGCAGTCGGATAGAGATAAAATGAAGATGCCGTCAAGACTGTACGGTCGGCAGTTTAATACGAAAGAAACTTAACTCTAAATCAAGTTAGGGATGTCAAATTACAGGCGTTCGTCATTTTATAAATTTAGAGCATGATCGGCTAAATGTCTTTATATAATATGTTCTTCAATACGATGTCTGGGCATGATTTGCCAAAGTTAATGTCTAAAGTAAAATTAAGGAAAATGGTTAACACATTCTGGAAAAATGGTTACAGCTATAATGATTATATTTCGAATAATGTTTTAAGGCGTTTTTGTATTTAGAGTTTACCGTTGTATCAGGGGTTCTGTATCATTTTAAAACATGACTGACAAAATCTACTACCTGATCCCTCTGCCAACCACCCGAAATCGCCAATGAAGTATTTGGGCGATTATACTTTCCGTAAACACTGTATAGTTAATATCCATACACTTGATGATATTCAATCTGTATATACCAACACATTGTCAGAAACATAATGATTTCAAATTTGGATTACATAAAAAATATAATCATAAATAATACGTATACATTTAAACGCAATTCTTTAAAGACTTTTATCAAATATATGCCATTTCAGAAAGTTGTTATCGTTAAAAATGGGAGACCAACCGCACTGTTTCACTGTACTGCCAAAGAGAACAGCACATTTCTGGAACACAGTCGTATGTGACGGCCAGGAAGGCTGTTCGCACAGGGCAGATGAGGCACCTAATATATGTACAACATCTTCAGGTAAAAGTCACATGATTTATCTTATTGGATGTAGAGATCAGTAGGTAAACCTCCAGACCAGGTCTGAGGTAGATGATTGTTTACAACCTCTCCCCTTGAATTATGTACTACAGCTAAAGGTAACCCAAATATAGACTATCCGTGTCTAAATTGTATGTTCTCGAGAAATCAGCAGGTTTGTAAAAGAGCTAGATTCAGTGTACCGATCATCTGTGTTGAATTAGTGTGACATTTTAATACACTTAAAAGGACAGTTTACAAAAATCTTTGCACACTAGCTTGGACTGTGATCTCTGGAGTGTATTTTGCTTGTCATGGATTTTTTTTACACTTGGAGGCCATAAAACACTTTTGTCGGTGAGTTGAGAGTTTTAAGCAAACAGAACAGAGACAAGCTGCTTCCTGTTAAAGACAACGCGTACTAGTTTTTTTTACGTGTTGGCCTTAAACAGGCAGCAGCTTGTCTGTGTTATGTTTACTTTAAAACTCAAAACTCGCCAACAAAAGTGTTTTATGGCCTCTACTGAAATAACATCACCCTAGATGGACGTTCAATTTCTCACGTGTCTATTGGGGAACATTTATGTTTAAAATAAATCGGATCCCAGGTGCTTCCACTGAGAGAACGGAAAATCATTTGAGACAGCATTCAACAATGGATAGAAACCAACTTTCAAAGCATGCGATACACCAACAAAGGATAGAATATATACAGGATCATTTCATCTTACAATCTCAACGACAATGGCATTAGACCAAAACCACTTTGGGTTTTAAAAAATACTATTGCTTGACAACGCTTATACAGATCTACCCTGAACTTTACAATTAAGATAAACAAACTTTAGTTTTTAGCCTTGAGTATTGTGATTGTGCAGAAATCCATGACTTGCCGATTTTGGTCCATCAATGATCCTTTTCACTGGATCGTGGGCGTACATCAGTGGGGTTCGCCTATGGCTTAAAGGGACACACATCTGTTACTATACTCATATGCCTATGACTGACAGTGCCATCTGTGTCAATGATTAACAATAGCATGGTATGAATATCCAATTGAATTATAGTGTAACATAGGTGGCGCTGTCAGTTGTATGACTAACAGGTTTATCTCCCTTTGTGACAATGGCGAAACCCGTTTGTTATGATTATCGGTTGTGATTGGGTTCATAGGATAGAAAATCATTTGCTAAGTTTTCGTCATTTTATCTAATGTTACATGCAAACAAATTAATGGCTTTAATTATAATGCTTTAAGCGCAAGTCTTAGCAGCTAGTGTAATAAAGTATAGGGATTAACAAGTTGTTTAAACCTTTTTAAAACATACATGTTTTGTGTTATTTTCAGAGCGCATTTCATTATACCTACATTAAAATAAAACATACCCATTTATTGTCAAGATTATTTGGTATAATACAGACTGTTATTATTTTTTCAGAAATTGTGAGTTTGTTCAGCCAGTATCTGTCATAATTCCCATAGCAGCTGGGATAGCAGTTTGTGTGGGAGGGTTACTAGGCAGAGCCAATTGAGTATGAAAACTTACATGACTAAATAGTGTAAATACGTATTTACGTGAGTATTAAAACCTAAATGACTAACCAATGTAAATACGTTAGATAAATAACTTGGTGGGTCAATCTACCAAAATCTGCCAAAAAGTCAGTTATGTCCGTTTGTTAAAAAAACCTAAAGCATATCGATACATCCTGTTCAAGCGAGATTTATAACCCAGTCTCAAAATACGACTTCTTAAAAGGCTACAATACTACCTCGTTAAAAGCTACGTTCGTTTCACGAGATTGAGAATACCGACCCTGGTGAATTGAAAAGCCATCTTTGTTGTTAGAGTAGTACTGTTTCCGAAACAAAGTGAGAGAACGATTCTTAATTTTACTATGAAGTGATTTAAAATTAAACAGATAGACATAGTAGTCGCAGGGTTGATAATTTAAAGACAGGAAAAAACCCATAAAAAAATCAAAAAGTATTGCCACTCAACCAGCTGTTAACCTACTGGCAAACTGCACGCAGCGATAACTCTTTTTAGTTGCTCAACAAGATGGCCAGACACAATCTTTACGTGACGGAACTGCGTTTTCCACTATAACGCAGATATTGGAAAGATACTCTGTTAAAGCCTATAGTATGTTCAATTGAAGAGCTGGCTGTCATGGCTGTCAGGTTTCACGTTTTCTGCAGGCCATCGATATTATTTAGACAGAGCTGTTGTTCAAAACGACATACATTTTGTATGATGTAATAAAAACCTTAATCATATTTTGCATCTAATATTTCTTCCATTTCCAGATAAAATCCAAGTTCGACGGATGTCCTTAACAACAAATTGCTTGGATACGACCTATATTTTCACAGAATTGAGCAACAGCCCGATCCTGATAACGTGGAAACAGGAAGTAAAGAAGAGTTCCAAATAGATAACGACTCTGACCATGATCCCGCTGAGCCAGGAGATAGTGACCTTGACCTGGGTGACTTTGGTGACTAACTTGATGACTGAGGAGATAGCAACAAAAAATGTTCAAACAGATGCGTGATTATAGTTTGATTGACTTCCATGATACCAAAATGATGATGACAAATCTAAATTATACATTATATAAAAGGAGACCATAGCTACAAGAGTAAAAAGAACATGCAGAAACTGTGATAAATTTATTACATAGTGTTAGAATTGATCTCAAATTGTTTAATAAATGTACAAGATGTTGTCAACCAAAAAGTCCAAAGTCACGTTAAGTGTTTCAATTTCAATAGTGGTAGAGATGTGTCAACGTCATTAAAACTACATTTCATCTCCAAAACATTGCACGTAGCAAATATGACATTCACACAAATAACCATCATCAAGAGCGTTATTGGACAATAGTTTCTCCTACAATTCTGTCTTCTTTTATTAATTTTCAAATTAGAGAGCTGTGAAATTCTGACTTATTTGCTTAAAACTGCACTTGGAATCGTGCAGAGTTTGACTTACGATGAGAACAGAAAATATTTACTAAGTGCGTGTTAGGTGGATCTGCGTATAATGGGAACAGAACTACCACTGTGGATACTCCAAAATACATTAGCCATTATCTAAGAAATATGTGTATACATATTCAAAAACCTGCTATAAAATTATCAGACGTTAGACAATAAAGTTGTATGACCCTCCTAAAATAGGAACTTACTGATTTACAGCAACCCATTCATTATATCATTATTGCAATATCATTAATGGGTAAAGATTGGTCGATTTAGAAATCTCGATCCAGGGTTTTAACATATATATGGTACTGCGTGGTAAATCACACGTAATAGGGTACTTGACATATCAATAAATATCAGTATGTACGAGTTCCACCCTGTAACACACTATTTCGCCCCTTCTCCATGGATTCTCTGCTAGGGTTTTTGCACACACTGATTCCCTTGTTAAATTTACTAAGATGGGTTGACTAAGCTAGCGCAGGGTTACTAGCACATGTGATAGAGTCACTATATTTGTTTGTTTGCTTGATTCGGGTTTCACATATTACTCAGGGTCTGCTCACTCAAGGTGGCGGCGTGCCAGCTCAATGGATGAAGGAAAGCACACTCAAAGACAGACAAGGATGTCTCAGGACAAGGTCCACTCTAACAACAGTACTCCACAGACAAATAGGTAATTGATTAAAATAAAAATTAAAAATACGCCAATAGTCGCACAAATGATTTTTTTTAGTTACTTAGAAAAAAGAGTGTTTTTAATTATTCAAGTCTGATCATACGATCTATATTTTTGACATTTTAAACATTTTATATTTCTAACAAGCACGTGAGAATTTCAAACATGACGAGTAATGCATCTAATTAAACATTTAGTATAAACAGTTTATACTAGACAGATCAGAGACGTTCTACTCCCCATCTACCGCCCAACAAATGTAAAAGGACAAGCGATCTTTAACAGGATGCTATGACATCAGTCATAGTATGACAATCTTGACATCTGCTTAAAAATGATAATACAACTATAGAATTCTCAAGAAACAAAATGCTTCCTCGCTAATATGTCAGTACGGAAACTGAAAACCACCGGGGTACCGGCAGAAACTAGCTGTTCGCTGTCAATTCGTTTAAAGGCCTCGTTTTTTTGTTTTTACTTTTGTACTGTTAAAGCAGCTGAACAGCGGTAATTAAGTCTTACTTCACCACAGTGACACTTAGCGGACAAGTTTAATGAATTGCTCCAGAGCCATTACCTGAGGAAGTATAGTTCTATGACTTAACCATGTTGACTTCATTGAGCACAGTGAATCTCTATGATTCCTCTCAGACTTATAATGTATGTATTATCTTTTTCTGAGTAGAGATTAATTCGTATGGTTAAACGAACAGGATAACACATTCAGACAGCCACGAGAATACATCATCAAAGATTCCAGCCCATCTTTGTCTGTACAAAAAAACACTCAATAGAATCCTAACTACAATGACATAGTCTGTTTTAAATAACATGGACTAAATAGTGACATGATCACTACAATAAATAAAGCACAAAATATCACACATTTTACTTACAGAAGACAAAATTAAATACCTATCAGTACAAAACGGGGGATGCTACGAAAAGGGTAGTAGCAGTTTTGCTAGCAAATTGATAGTGATAATTGATAATAATTGGATTATGACTTTATGTTGTTGTTGTTGTTATCTTTGCATTTAAGTTATGGAAACAGTTTAATAAAGCTAATGGACAATGACCGGGGTAAACAGACTATCAGCGAGATCTCTGTCAAGACTGAGCAAAGAATTAATGTTAGTCCAGTTATAAGTTAGGGATTGATACGCAATCCCGATCATAAGACCCACTGAATAAAATGAGTTATTTCCTTTCCAACAATAAAAAAGCTGGTATTGTACATGATGTTCGTTAGGCATATCTAAAGAAAAAGGGCATGTGTATAAAGGTGCCAGAAAAAGACCTTCTGAGTAACAAAAAATTTGTCAGAGCTTTAACGAGAATTTTAAAATAGCCCTGATTCTGTTTCTTATCAGGCAGTGTCAGGGCTAAATCCCCTGGTATCCCTAATTTGGAGTGTGGGATTCTGGCTGAATAAAAAGAAGATTCAATACCAGTTCGGGGATATCACATAAAACCTGCTAAAAAGATGGAGCGTGGCCTCTAGTCACAAGTTGACACAGGTTCAAACCTTCCACAAAATATTGATCTCATCAATATTATAACATGTTATCACTTTCTCTTTCTTTTTAGATAAAAGCAGTGTTTCTTCTTCTTTCGGGGTACTGCAGAAACACCAGTTACCGGGTATGTTTGGGGGGGGGGGGGGGGGGGGTGGGGGGGGATTAGAAGTTACGTGA
>JAVFBZ010136101.1:0-13933 GCA_032466195.1 Katharina tunicata
ATGACGACGGATTCTCCACTTCTTAATCTACTCTACTCAATATGGCGGAAAACCGGGAGGAAACCTCGTAAAAACCGGCCCTGCGATTGCCGAAGTCACCTCGTGTGACTCCCTCATATGCCTCAGGTCCACTGGGAGACTTGAACCCGTGCGGCACATTGAAGGAGGATCTGCAGTCAGACGCGCTAACCACTGAGCCATGGCGTGGGCCGATAAACCATTGGAGATAAACTAGTGGGGACAAACCAGTGGAGACAAGCCAGTGGAGACAAACCAGTGGAGACAAACTAGTGGAGACAAACTAGTGGAGACAAACCCGTGGAGACAAAAGATAATCCAAAAGTATGAAGCTTGCAAATTGATGATTATAATATTATAATGTTTTATTTAAGGAGGTTCAATTAGTACAAAAACCAATCTTCCTTGAGCCCCGCGCATACACACGCGTGCTCTCACCCACCCTCTTCCTTGAGCCCCTCACATACACACGCGTGCTCTCACACACCCATCTAGTGTTTAATATATTTACAGGTTATTTTTTTTATTTATTTACAAGATATATTAAATATTTACAAGAAAAAAATATATTAAAAAAATAATTAAATAAAATACAATATAATAATATACCGGTATACAATATATACATGTACAGGAAAAAATGTTAACTTGAACTCAAAGACGACACAATATTAAAATAAATGAACAAAAATTATGTGAAATGAAATCAATCATCTGAATACTTAATTGTTATCTTTACAAAGAATTGATCGTTCTATTTGTTTTGTAACTCCTGAATATATAAAAATGCGTTTAAATAATTCAGAAGTTGGTTTTGGGACAAACAGATTGAATAATTTCGTTGATCTTGATTTCTTACAGACTGAAGCAGTTGGGACAAATTGGTCAGATAAATTGTTAGGGGAAAGTTTTTTTTTTTTAAATTTAAACATAAAAATAGATTTTTTATAAATGCAATCATAAATGAGCAATCATCTATCTTAAAGTCTTAAATATTTCGTTGCTAGGAGTTAAATAATCTGAATTTAAGATATTAAAGTCTTAAAATACAGTCTGAAGACGCTTTAAACTAAAGACACTATAGCGCATGGACTAACAGAGCTCCAGGGCAAGGGATGCTCCCATCAACCACCAGTAAACATCTGGTCTATTTGCAACCACCAACAGACTATTTCTACGGAACAACCAACATGCTGTCACAAAATACAACATATCTGCATATAAATAGTAGAATATTTGATAAATTTATGATATTTATGTTAAAAGCCTAACGAGCGTTTTGTTTGTTATGGGCTTCATGCTGTACCTAATGTTATTTCACTCATATAAGGGTGTGCAAACACAAGTATAACACACAAGTCTACACAGGAGAATCACAGGACAAACACAGGACTCCACAAACAAATCAGCTTCCTGTTAGCCATTAAAGCTTAGTGATGACCTTAACGTTTGTTCTCAAGGACACCACACTTAAATGGTGACAAAGCATAGCCATTGTTTGACAGAAAAAGGAGAGGAAGTGACAACCTTGCGATATAGAAAGCACTTCTAACATTTAAAGACATCTGGCTCACAATATTCTGCTTTCCACACTTACAGGCACGCATATGTAACCACTTAATAAAGTGGGGATAAAAACTGAGACATGTTTCATGAAATATTGAGTGAAATGTAGATAGAGATATGGCACAGAGACAATACCAGTGCTGATCTCATGATAATGAACAATCACTAGTTTATAAAATAACAGATAAAAATTCACAGAAATCATGCAACTTCACAATAAAACCTCCATAGCAAAGAGCCCTCTGGCTAATTGCAGTGTGTTAACCGGCAGTATGCTTTATACATTAATGTTGTCATGTTAAGCAGTTTATGACAATTCAAACAGAAGCCTTTCCTTCATAGAAAATTATAGTGAAGTGGAAACACAAATGACCGTTTTGAAAAACAGGATAATGTTTGTATTGTTATTAGATACAGGTAATTTATTTAATACATTTCTATTTAAAATGACGAAACCAATGCATTAGATAAGAACATCTTTGGACAGTTGACTAACTTAAAGAGCTAATACTATGTCAGGCAAGCTTTAAAACATCATAAATATAACCTGCTCTTCTGCCAAATGCAGACAAAACTCTCTTGAAAAGGCAATGATTATCAACCTGAAACTCTTACACCAACCATTAAACAGACAAGAACAACTAAAAGATGGAAACAATAAAACATATTCAACCCAAACATATTCAACCCAAACATATTCAACCCAAACATATTCAACCCCAAACATATTCAACCCAAACATATTCAACCCCAAACATATTCAACCCAAACATATTCAACCCAAACATATTCAACCCAAACATATTCAACCCAAACATATTCAACCCAACCCAATGTAGCTCAGTGAAAACTGCAACGGACTAGATGAGAGGCACTTTCTTCATTACATCAGCTTACCTTAGATTTCACTCAAAGCTTTAACCGTTAGCCAAATCGTGTTCTTTAGAGAGTAAAAAAATCCCCTAGGAACATGGTAAAAGTTACTTCAGGCTGAGAACCTTTAACTATTGGCCATTATTCCTGCCATATTGGCTCCAAGTACAAACGAATGTGACCAGCTTCAAGACGATGTTAACAGTGTAATAGCGTGGAGCAAAAATTGGAAACTAAATATAAACACACAAAAGTGTGCACATATTAACTTTTGTACAAAGAAACATAAACTTAACCATGTATATAAGATTGAACAGTGGGATCTTGAAAGAAAAACGACAGTAAAAGATCTCGGTATTATCTTATCGCAAAACTGTACTTTTAACGATCACATAGAATTTATTAAAGCTAAAGCTAACAAAATGTTGGGTTTCATACGGCGAACGTGCCAAACTTTTAACAATGTTTTAGCCATTTAAGCCATTAAAACCCTATCTGAGAGAATTGAGAGAGTCCAGTGTAAATTTTTAAAGTTTCTCTATTTTAAAGCATTCAAGCAATATGACAAATCCCTTTATAAATCATTATGTACAGATTTTAACACATCCACACTGGAGGATCGAAGAAAGTATTTTGACATTATATTTTTATACAAGGTGGTAAACTCACATTTTAATTGCCAATATCTTACCCAGCAGATTTTTGACCATGTCCCAACTAGACAGGCTAGATACTCTAAGTTATTTTACCCTCCGATGAGCTGCATCAATATTAAGTGTAACAGTATTTGTGTACGAGCTCAGACTCTTTTTAACAATTTAGAACATAGTAATAGCAATATTTTTAGCCCACTGCCAGCTTTTAAAAGACAAACTAAAAGCTTACTGTTTTTTTTAACTGTTACAGTTAGCAAGTGTTTTATAGTTAAGAAACAAATATTTTCTCCAAAGAATTTCTTGGACAAATCATACTTATCATCCATTTTCACTTTTTTCTTCATATTTTCACTTCAAACCTGTTCTATTTAAATTTATTCATATTTGATATCCTAGTTTTCATATCTTATTGTTGATATATAGTATTTTATTTTATTTTATGTCATTATTTTATGTCTTTATTGTTATCAACTCTGTAATTGGGCCCACTGGGCCTGTTGAGATTGAATAAAAACAAATACAAATACAAGCAGGGTTTCAGTTAGTTTTTTTTTAAATAGGGGCCTTAAGGTAATTATTACGAACAAGGTTTAAGCGGCGCACAGAGACTATGACACTCAATTCATTGACAACTTTCTGTTTAATTTTATTCAATTAAAGTCCAATCAGTGAAAAGAGGTTTTGTGAATCAATATTTAAACAAATCATTGTTCAGACCCCCAAATAACTGTTCCTTCAGGTGATTGTATTTTTATTTTGTGAAAATTGGCTTTTCTGTTTTGGTGTGAAGGGGCCTGTCGTCGGACCCAAATGGGGCCTAGCTGATTCCCTGACAATATGAAAAATGTAATTGTCAAACGACATACATGTACCATGGGATAAATAATTATTCCTAACTCTTATCCTCGCCTGAATTTACCTCAAAATAAACAAAACTACACACCTTGCCTCTCAAACAAATTATTATATCTCTAGAAGTTTTTAACAAAAGCTTTTTCAAATTACAGGGTATAATAATTTTCAATCAATGTATTAAAGCATAATTAAATGTAACATGACATTGGTTTGTTTAATCAGTACTTTATGCCATAATTGTTATATCACTCACTCATACGACAAGCCTGACCAAATAATTAAGGAAAGCACCCTAAACATGAGAGGAATAAGGATGAGACACAACTAGGACATCGTACGGTGCAAGATTCTACAACATATCAGTTTTGTGTTGACGCACTGATATATCATTGATATCATGATACAGTAAAACAGTCTGAAACTCTTTGGTAGAGTCTCAATTATTTCTTTGCACAGAGCATAACACAAAATAAGACTACGGTTCACAGATATGACAAATTTGCATTTAAAACTATGGTTTAAAAAATCATGAGTCGAGGCACATTTTACTTTTCTAAAATACTACTAGAAATATAGATTTATATATATACAGCTCAAGGAAAGGCCACAAAACGATCAAAGTAAAGCATAAAGCAGAATGTTAGACAATGTTCTACAAGTATCCCACATTACAATCAGAGTTAGAAAACAATTAGTCACATAGAAACAGCAACGGGCCGGTAGGCAAAGCTATTATCTACCCCTTTGTTACCCCCGCTTGCCATAAACAGGGAAGAGCACAAAGATGCCTCATCAATGAACATAGGTTGATTTATGTAACCAAAGTTACACAATGAGACATAAGATGATGGTACAGACCTGTAGTTTCTACATGAAGTGATTTACAGCCGACATCTACCAGCCGCCATGTGTTGGTTGTGAGAGACAGGTTTAGAGGTTATCTTCCAAACTATTGATCTACAGTTACGGCAGTAGAAAGACGATGGATATATCGGCTGCCAGACTCTGATTATTTCTCCCACCTCATTTCCCTAAACAGATCCACCTCAGCTCACACAAGTTACACGACTAGTAATAAATTGGAGAGGCGTAAATGACGTTCTACAGAGTGTAAGGTTCTGCCCTGGAGCGGCAGTCGAGCCCAGTCCCTGTGGTCAATAGCTCTGGATGTAATCAGAGCCAACCAAGAATTTCTCTCAGAAATAAAATTGAATTGGCAACCAATGTCAGAGAACAGACATAAAGCAACTGCTGATTTTATTAGGAGGGAATTGGGTGGGGGGGATCTGGTGGCCCTGGGCTCCAGCAGTAAAGATTGGGATGGGGAATATCGCTGTAATAGCCCCATCTAACACATACAGCAAATCAACCATCACCCTGGAAGTCCTCAAATGCCAAACATTAAATTGCTCTTCGAAAAAGCAATCAAAAAACAGTTATGTTGGAGCCGGGATAGTAGTGCTTAAAACTTATAGATTGCCTTCATAAGACTGGAAGATTAGATAACAGGCTAGGACAAGTACACCAGCCTTTCTGTGTTTAATTATCAATCGCCGGGTAAAATCAGGAGAAAACCTCAAATGAACAATAACAAAGAATAAAAACCCAGTCTTTATTGGATTTCACGTAGTAAACAATCCAAAACTTTCCAATATAACAGAATCCATTTTCTCACAGTTAAAAGTTTAGCTGACTTGATTTTGTTTCATAATTCTTGAGGGATGTAGGTGTTTTAGACATTTTATAAAAAATAAAACTGTTGGTTTACAAGTGGAATGGTACTGACTGTCATTAAAGATTAATGTATACAGTATCTTTAAGGCATTCAACATGTAACATTTAGATTGACTAGACATGTTGAAGCAAATTATTAATACTATACCATGCAGAGTGCAATACAATGTAAACATGGTGACTGATCTCGGATTATGTCTATCCCCAGAGAGCTTTAATAACATTGGTATTTTGCATGTATTATCAGAAATGTAACCACGCTATGATATCTTGTTTCCTAAACAACTATAGACAGGAGACCAAATGAAGAAGTGAATACTTTCCATTAGAATATCTTGCAATGTACATAAACTGAATAATTTAGAGTGAATTGGCAACTACAGATGTTCAGCTGGTGGAGAGCAATCGGCTCTGTCACCAAATAAGCTGATTATATTATGTTAAACACAAGAAACTACACAATGTATAACAAGATTGAACATTTCCAACTTAATAAATTATGACCTCTTTTCAATCAATTTACATAAATTCAATCACCATTTAAACAAATAATTTTCCTCCAACAATCAGAAAGATATACAACACTTTCAGATGTGACATTTATCGTGGAAGTAAAGAAAAACGTTTTTCAGATTTCTGTATAGCTGAATACATTTCAATACAATACATTGCACTGAACGTAATGTTTCTTGAAGTTTCTCAGGATATGGAGCCAATGGGCTCTTTTAAATGTGTCCATTAAAAATCTCAATTACCAAAGCAATGTTCGTTTTGCACATCTTACCTTTTCTGATTTCCCTGAAGGAGAGACTTTGGATACTTATGGAAGAATGCATTGATTAATGGCTTGATACATGTTTCAGTTTTATTTACAGACGTGTCCAGAAAAGCCTCCATTGCAAATATTATCATACCTGTCCACAAATAACAGGAGTGGCAGAGGAAGAAACCAACACAAGAAGTTACACTCTGAAAAAAGAAACACACCAATGAAGAAATAAGTGGATAAGACCACATCCTGCTAAAGTTGATAGTCTTTCTTTCTTCCGGACTCAAGTTGAGTTTGAGAGTACTTGAGTTCATGTTGATAAGGTCATCCATGTTTATATATCATCCTTCAAGTGAATGTTATTTTCTTGAACAACTGTTACCATGGTAATATTAGTTCAAAAGATTGATCAGTAAACCAATTGTTAATAACTTAATGAGAGTAGAGACAAGAAGAATATGTTACCATGGTTACTCTTAGTGTAAAACATAAGACTTTAACACTGTATTTAACAGCTCTTCAATATGGTTTAAGATGGAATAAGACTGAAAGGAACTCAGCCATAACAGTTTAATGTGGCGTTCAGAATCTCTTCAGGGAGACAGGTCATCCATTATAAGATGTCGAGACTAATCATTAATTGGAATGGAATCCAACAGAAGCAGAAAAAAGTAAGTATGTCTCCTAGGTCAGCTCACAGTAGCTGTCTTTAATATAAGCGATCACTATAAAATAGTATAATTACAATCAGACAGGGAACTAACAACACAGCCATGATTTGTACAGCAAGGTTAAATGGAGGACGTGCTAGAAATAGCAACCCTATAGACACCATACCTCAGACATGAGCAACTACAATCTCTATTAGGAGATTAAAATACTGTATTTATCATTGACTGTTGATATTTACCCAAAGAATAAATCTGCTGATTTGTGGAGCAAAATAGAAGCACATTTTATAAAGTATTGAAATTTAACCACTTCATATTTTGAACTCTTTTTTTGAGGCCTCAGAAGTCTTGTAATCTTAATTGGATGTGAAAAGTATTGTTGGCAGAAAAAAGTACATAAGTACATGTATGAATATTATTATCTTCGCAAATTTCATTATTGTAAGACATGTGGTTTTCTATCACTCCTGAACATGGCACATTTTGTAACTTTGACTGGAAATGATGTCATAACCATAAAACCTAGGAAAAAAGCAATAACAGACTCTTATTCTCCTTTAAGAGCCGTGTTTAACAATATACATTAAAGACCAGACAAAGAAGTGATTTCGTCACATATTTGACCTATCATACCTATGTCACCAATTACGTAATCTTACTATATATCTTTTGAATTTGAAAGCTCTGCTTTAAACTGTTTAAGAGGTTTTACTGTTTTTATGAAATCCTAAAAAATCAAAATGGTGGAAAGCTGATGTCAAAATTAAAAATGATCTCAACATTTGTCGCTATTCCGGATAGATTGTGGTTACATAGAACAATCCCTTTATCCCCATAATTTACAGTTTTCCATAAAAATGCTGGGAAGAGAAAAACAAAAAATAGTACTAATAATAACCCTTCTGATTTCAATCGGTTATTTAAGTAAACTTGGAAACATAATTAGTAATTGATACATAACTACAAACAGCATTATGGATATATGAAACATTTGTGTGTCCTTTAGAAAGTGACTGTTAACAGTATTTTTGTTTTTTTGGGATAACACTCTCTGATACTGAACAGATTCTAGTTCAGACATTTTTTTTGCAGACTGAGACCCTTGCGAGAATCGAACCCACAACCCTTAGAGTCAAGCACTGAGTCGCCAGCAGTAAATGCCGGAAAAATTCAGAATGTTGGCAACAAGTGAAAATACCAGTATAGTTTCTTTTAATCAGTGGACCATAATTCTACACCATCCAGTTAAATGTGAAAGATCCACAACTAATGGAATCCAACATGTTTAATTCAGGAGAAGCGCAGCAGTATTTGTCAGCCGTTGCCAACCTCCCTTAGAGCGAAGCCTTTGTTTTTACACAGTTCAGCATTGTGAAGCTGACGGTTGTTTAAACTTTAGCTTGGTCGATGTTGACAATCAAAATGGCAAGCCTCACTGCTCTGCTTTGTGTAGTAAAGTGATGCCAGTTTTTATATCCTATAGCTCAGCTTATAAAAACTTTTGAAAGCTAAAATAATTTTTTTTATAATCAGATGAAAACAGGCTTCATATCCATTAGTACACGTTATCAAAAGTTGTTTATTCTATTAAGTAACTCCTCATTTGTATGTTATAAAGTAGTTATGTTATCCTATAGAATGGTTGAGATCAATTGGAATAATGAGCCAAGACTTGCAGTCAGGCGACTGAGCTATCTACTTCCTTAGGAAATGTTTGCGTCACTTAATTTTTAGAATAAACAAAAGATAGCTGTTGACAGCCAAAACATTATAAAGTTGAAAGGAACACAAACATATAAAATGACAGCAGTGGAGATTGCAGGTTTTACCGTACAGTGTTTTAAACAACACAAACACAAAGGGTATATAAAACATAAGTATACAGCAATAAAATAATCCCAACTTACCAAAATCATCAAGTGCCTCTGTTGTGTCTCACATCAAGGTTTATCACATAAAAACATTTCTATAAACAGGTTCCAGAGAGAGGGTTCTTTTGGCTAACAAACTCCCTTATAAATAGATAATGTGAGACTCGACCAAGCTAGTTAATCCTTATAAGTATAGCTGATTGTGTTTGTAAACAGATTTGTATCTAAAGATGAATAGAAAACCTCTAGTGATCAATCTCTTTGCTCATTCCGTGCTCTCTGAATGGCCAAACTGAGTCTTCCCTTGCATCTGATCTGAGCCTCCTGACTGGCCAGTTAGAAGACGAGCAGCACTCACCAGCAATGCTCAGGACATTATACAGCTTCTTCTTTATCAGCAACTAGTCATAGCCAGTGAATAGACTATGAGGTTATGTCCACGCAAAATCAATGGCAAACTAACTTGTTAACGTTAGTTCAGTCGTGACTGTTCAGTCAGTGAAAAGCAAGGATATAAGAATGACTTTGTATTAAGGAAGATGGATTGATTGCGCAGTCTGTTATTGCCAGCTTATCAATTTTGCATTAATACCACTCTGAAGCATGCCCGAGACTTGTTTTCAAGTTCTAATTTTAAGGTTAAATTTTTACAAAAGAATGTAATTCAAACCGGCATCATTACTTCAAAATAGATGTTTTATTTGATAAGGAAAAATCAAAATGATAAACTAGATCGGATACAGTGATGGTAACAAATGTGCAATACAAGCTTGAGCAAACATGACTGGAGAATGCGAAACTAATTTCTATTAACAAGTTTAAAGGTTTACTCAAAAATGTAATTATGTAATTCTTCAAATTGCCTTTAATTCTTTAAAACAAATTTTCCAACACGGAACAAAGCCAAATCAGATACAGAAAATAGTTACTACCTGTAATAAAAAAGGACAGGAGAATCTGATAGGGGTATTTGAGTGTTTGATAAATGACCTGACTATGTTAGTTTTGTGTTGTAGGCATAAAGGTGTGTTTGACAGCCCAGAGAAGAGCAATTGTTCAAAGACGTCTGTGAATCTAACTGATTAAACTGTCACATGTCAGAAGGGAAGGTTAGATAGTACTCACTATAAACAGCTGTCTTCAGTAGAAAGATCTCTGAGGGGATTCTCAGTGGTGATCAATACACCTTCCTGATTATCTATCAAACACACCAGATTAGTGCAAGTCAGCGGTTTACAGAGAACAAAACCCACTGTCAAACACTGCTGAAAGTCTCCCCACATCCCAATGGCTTACATGATAATACCTCTATTATAATATATATTCAAAAGCATTCTTGAGGCTCTTATTTCAGACAGACAGCAGTCATTTTCACCTGAGGTATTTTTGATTGGTCAGTTATGCAGACTGTACAACAGCTATTTTCACCAAACAAATAGGAAGGAATACAGTAATTGCACAGCTACATTAGGTAAAAGTCGTTTTGAAGGATAACTATTGGATATAGCCATATTAAGGCTCTCTCAGACCAGTCAATCAAACAAATAATACAATTAGGTAGTTTAACATCTGACAAAACTTGCATAAAAATAAGTCATTTTTCAAAATGACTTTGGCTATTTATTTTTTCTGACCCTAAATGAATGTCAAAAATGAAAATAATGAATTCTGGCATACAATATCGGTAACACATGTAACACTTCAATGTAGTGATGGATGTCAATATTACATGTTAGTAGTGGCCACTCTTCCAGAATGTCTTTTGAAGTGTGCAAGGATTAACAGTCCCCAATAAATCCAGATCAGTAATATCCCGTTGTACAGACAATCTCAAGAGAGAACATCTAAGCCTATCGTGTTTTTTCCAGCGACTACTTGTGATTTTAATTATGGGTTTATTGCAGTTTGAAAAACAGAATAGCTTTGTTTCATTTTATCTGGCATGTCTAGTGAGAAGGAATATTTCATTTGAAATTTATGACACTGCTCTATCTTACAAGGATGCAAATGACCAAAGTCAAGAGATAACTTTTCTGTCCATATTTGTCCACAATTGATTTTGCCAATGCTTGCTTCATGTTAAGCACTGTCATAGACATTTTTTTCTAACCTTGTTCAAGGCACTCCACCTTCATCTTATTTTTTTTCACTTATATGATGGCTTTCCACCCCAATGGGTGAAGGAAACCACAGTAAGTGACGCCTGCAACATAGAAGACACCACAATACATTTACAGGACAAAAACAGGACGCCACAACAAATCAGCTTCCAGATGCCCGTTAACTCAGAGAGTACCAGGGCACAGCTAGAGGCTCCCACCCAACCACCTGCTCGTTATCAAGGATGTTTCTCTTATCCGACTCAATGAATAAGAGGTGTCTGGTGGAAAACCAGAAGGATAACAAAGTCTCTACTCATCTTTCTCTCCACCATATTATCCACATAAATTCCTCCTATTTGTGATTAGCTTTTCCAGTTCATGCAGGAGGTAAAATGATTTTGACAGATTCTCTGCTACATAAACATTGCTCTTAGTTCCTCTTCCTGTTAGCATCATGCCGTGACTACATTTATCAATATGCTCAATTCAAATAGCACGAAAAACGTGAATACTAATCACCCTTAGGAGACATCCTCAATTGTTAAACAGACTCATCATTTTTAGACTGATGCTGAGTGGAGTGCTTCTATTAAACACAGGCCATATTGTCAAAACGTTGAATGTATGGGCATATTAACAAAAATACTGAATTGTGAGCACTGATTTGTTTGAATTCTTCTCGTTATCAGTACTATACTGTACTGCATAGAATGTTTGTTTGTTTGATTGGGATATTATGTCGTACTTAAGATCATTTCAGATGCAGCGTGCCAGCCCAATGGATGATTGATTAATTGATTGGTGTTTTACGCCACAGACCAATGGATGAAAGAAACCACCCCAAACGGCAATGCCAACCCACCAGAACACAATTATAGAATAACAAACAGGACACCACAACAAACAGATTACCTTTAGATCAGAGAGCACCAGGGCACAGGAAGCTCTCACCCAACCACTCACACATAGAAGACATACCGTCAAGAAATGTTAGATATTTAATGATAATAATGACTAGAACCGATTATACTGCCAGTTCAGTTAACATCGGAGAAGTGATAAAGAAAGACAATAGACAAAACAGGAGTAATTTGGTTGGCATAAGTTACTTGCTTGTTTCGAAAGGCCTATTTGCCTTGGATAAGCTGTAAACTTTCCCACTCTAAGATTGTCTGGCAGGCAGCAGTCTTTCAATATTTAATTTAAATTGATGAGATTAACTTCATCAGTGCACAAGACAAAGGGGTCAAAGTTTTATGTTAGGACCAACAAACATGTTTTCATGGAAATACTTTTGTAATATAAGCCATTGCAAGGATAGTATAAAAAGAAGGGCACACAAAGAACTGTTTGAAGGCTCCTCCTGGTGGAGTACGGATTTGTGTTTAATGCCATACTCAAGGCCGTCAAGGGAATTCATTTGCATGATTGCCATGTACCGCAACAGTAAAAACCTTTACTAATACAATTGTAAAAATGTCATCTGTCAGTAATAAAAATAGTGTTCATCCAGTCCTATGATAGCAACATATGCTCTTTTAACACTGCATTAAGCCAGAAGGTAACTCTGTTGGAAAGAGTAATATTGCTGAATAAAACATACCAATCACTCACTGGGACAAACAAAAACAAAATCTAGATTTCTCATAATGATTGCCATGGGCCTCCTAAAGGCAGCCTTACTAAAGGTTAATCCACACGAGAGATTAAATGAGTGAGTTATAATTCCACCCACATCACACCTGTATAGAGCTGTGTTATCCGACTAGACTTGTGGATCGAACCGAAGATTAGTGTCCAGTCTATCTTAAGCTTTTACACTCAATGGTATTGGCTCCCTGTTGACTCATTAAATATTAAAAGACTGCTGCCGGCAAGACATCCTATGAGTGGAAAGTTTTCAGGGAAAGTTTACAGCTTATCTACAGCTTTTTACAGACAACTGACTTATGCCAACCAAATTACTCCATGGACACACTTCTCCAGGAGTGATCAAGGGAGCCCAGACAGAGATATCCTGTTATATTTGAAAATAATAGCAGTAATGTTACCTCATAAATATCATGTGTACTTGTAGATCCCAGTTTGAAACAGCACCAGTTTAATGGGTGGGCTCAATGTTTGACCAAGCCCAGACCTATATAGATCTATTTCCTGACCATCCAGGACTGTTTGAACACACTAAAATACACCAACCAAATAAATGGACTGGAGGCTGAACATTGACAGATTCAACACTGTTAAGACTTAAGGTGTCACTGACAGAGTGAAGTGTTACCAGCCTAGAAGTGGGGTGAAGTGTAACTAGCCTAGAAGTGGGGTGAAGTGTTACCAGCCTAGAAGTGGGGTGAAGTGTTACCAGCCTAGAAGTGGGGTGAAGTGTTACCAGCCTAGAAGTGAAGTGAAGTGTTACCAGCCTAGAAGTGGGGTGAAGTGTTACCAGCCTAGGAGTGGGGTGAAGTGTTACCAACCTAGAAGTAAGGTGAAGTGTTACCAGCCTAGAAGTGGGATGAAGTGTTACCAACCTAGAATTGGGGTGAAGTGTTACCAACCTAGAAGTGGGATGAAGTGTTACCAACCTAGAAGTGGGGTGAAATGTTACCAACCTAGAAGTGGGGTGAAATGTTACCAACCTAGAAGTGGGCTGAAATGTTACCAGCCTAGAAGTGGGGTGAAGTGTTACCAACCTAGAAATGGGGTGAAATGTTACCAACCTAGAAGTGGGGTGAAATGTTACCAACCTAGAAGTGGGGTGAAATGTTACCAACCTAGAAATGGGGTGAAGTGTTACCAGCCTAGAAGTGGGGTGAAGTGTTAC
>JAVFBZ010136112.1:0-22703 GCA_032466195.1 Katharina tunicata
GGGATAGGACTTCTCAATTAAATTAGCACTTGTATTGCATTGCTTTATAAACCAATCAACAATTTTGTATCCATTTTAATATGTTCTTTTGGAAGAGAGCATTCTGTCTCATATTTAAGATAACGATACTATCATCAAATTGAGATCGACTCTTTCACTCGCAAATGCCTTTTTAATCAATAGACAGTCTTTAAGGTTTAAATTTCAATTAAGGTATCAGGTTGGAGTGTAGAGGCCAGATCTAATGATAGACTTGTTATGTTTGTGTAAAGCTGCCAGCTGACCAGTGTACTGTAGTTTAGATATCTGCTACCACACTGTGATCATAATAACACCAACCAATACAACTTCACCGGCCATTGATTTATCAGCATGTTTACCAAGACCAGCTTCATCAATTATAATAGAGAAGTAATGCTTGGTTTAAGGTTTCCTCGCTCACTGATTATGCGGTGAGATCTATTCGTATATGATGTAATAGCTGTAGGTATGATTACTAGTATTAGGGAACTCGTCAATTAACAAAACTTTCATTAGTGATTAGCTGTTTAAAGAGAATCTGCCGGCCTTGTCATCTGGGAATAACAAGTGTGGCGGTGTGGCCGGGTGAGCCATGGTCACTCTTCCACCAGGTGACTCTGACCCAGCGGACTACTACTGCTGGCCTAAGGGTCAATCAAGGGCCAAGTAGAAGGCACACAGTCACTGGGAGCTTTTCATAAACATACAGCAGGACAGGTAGATGTGCTGCCTCACTTCCTATTAACACTGTTACCTTTATTGACCTTTAGGGACCTTAAACTCCTCCTCACATCATAATTACCTGTATTCATTATTTTATCTAAACAATAATCACAATAAAATTGTTCAGTCAGGATTTACAATGTTTCCCTCGACCTTAAAACCTGCTTATATGTTAATATTTTCCTGATTCCAAAATATAACAAAAAATATTGTACATACATTTCATATTACATTATTAAGAACACAATTCTAATTTGTAATAAAAAAGACTAAAAGCTTTGAACTTCAACGATGAAAAAACCTTTCATTAAAAAGGAGATATAAATAACATCAACAAAATTCCTGTACAGCAATATATACATGTACGTCATTTAAAAAAAATCACAAAATTGAGAATAATGAACTTATTTTTTTTCTGACACATTTTTGTTTTTTAAAAACTTAAGAAAGCGGAAGACAAAAATGGTATTCCAACAGCAGCTTTCAAAGGGGGACACTTGTCTCAGTCATTAGCAGGTGGATGAAATACTTATAATTGTTGTATAGCTTCATTTTTGCTGGTGCTGTTTGCATTGTCTAAGTGTCAATAATCAGGGCAGAAGTGTTTTCAGTGCCAACATCTGTGGAGTTTGAGGGGATAGAGAGGGGGCTGATTGCACTCTTTATTTAAAAGTAGGGGTAAACAGCTTAGAGAAATTGAGATAGATGGCTGGTGACCTAATGGGTGAGGACCAGTTGAGAGACAGGGCAATAAGTCTAGGAGTGGGGGGCTTGTCTTACATAGGGAGTTTTTGACTCTTACACTGCCACCCAGGGCAGCCTCTAACACAGGAACCCAGGGGGATATAGATCTCTTTTAAAACTCCACATTTACCTTTTTTTCTTCTTTTTTTGATTCTTTATTGCCTATATTTATAGCTGGCTGTCATTGGCAGGGGTAAAAAGCTCCAAAACAGCTCTGATTTCAGTGCAGGCCTTTACTGTTTATTTACATGATAATGATAAAGGAGGGCTCAATGTTAGTCTGTGCTGGTATCACATATCCCTCTTAGTGAGCATACCATACATTCTGGATGGGATGGAGGCTGGTGAGCTACAGAATTATCACTGCACTCTTCCCTAAACTAACTCCTAGTTTACAGTGTCTATTCCTGCTAGGGGTCAGCTCACTTCTACCCCCTCTGTATTCTTAGTAACAGGAAAACCAAGCTGGCAAACACAAGGAAGCTATCATGTCTTAATTGAGTGGACCAGATAGAGCGAATGGGAGCAACATTGTGTTTGGAAAAGGCTGGAGCTGCTGCCTTACAGTAAACAAGAGTGAAGCTCACAGCCTTAATACTTTAAACAGCCTAATTGTATGTGTCCACAGCCATTACTTATCTAGGAAACCAATGTATACGCTATGTGTTAAAATTCTTACACATCCGGAAAAAAACAACTCAATTTATTAGCACATCTATTCTTTGTCCCAACTAAAAGAAATAAAAATACTTGAAATGCTTTATTATTACAAATATTTCAAAGGATATTTTTACTTAAGGAAATACATCTCTAATAAAATTTTCTTTCTTGTTTATGATTTTGTTGTAAAAAAAATATCAGAATTTTCTGACAAATTTTTAAGAATACAACGATAGCATAATTTATTAATACGTCTGCAATATATTAGAAAGGTTTTGTTTTTCTGATATATTAACTTTTCAATTGAATTGTCTTTAAAAACATAAAAATCTTCATTCATGTTTGAGGCTAAGTATGAAAGAGTTTCAGTTGTGATTAGTGTGTGTCTCTCTCAGGGATCTATATGGTTATTATCACCTGAAGGACAAGTACAGTTAACGCCAATCAAACAAACAAAAACAAATTTATTTTGACAAGTACCTCAGCAGTACGAAATCATGTTTTCGCAAAGAGACTTCAGTGTTTGTGATATGAGAAAAATAGCCTTAAGTACTGGGTTTTATACAAAGTACACAAACACATGCATTCATTTGGCACTTTGATCACATTAGGACTTTATACATTATGTTGTCAATAAACTTTTTGCTTACATGCATGATAGATTTTCGTTAGACATGGAAATTTATAGTTTAAGCCGAGATAAAGATTAAAGTAACGATCCAGAATTTTAATTGTAGTGTTATTTGAATGTTGCCTTAAAATGCACACCCCTGGATACAATGTAAAATTGTCTCAAACAAACAAATCATAAATCACAAATTTCTCTCCAAACCATTTAAAAGGCACAGACATTATATTCAAAATTCTTCTCCAAGACATGGGATTTAACTCTAACTATGGTGGTATGGTTGTATGATGTTCCAGGTGCCAATATCCATTAAAATGATTGAAGTAATTCTTGGCAAAAATTTGAAAGCTTTTCGATGAAGTGGTTCGTCCAGACTAATCTTAAATTATACTTAATTGAAAAAAAAAAACCAGACAGACAGATATAATAATTTGTTTCTTCTTCTTTTCTTGATACAACATGCCTTCCTTGCTTAACACTGCATTACTTAATTGTACTACACTGGATGATTTTAGATTTTTATACATTTGTTTAGTTAATTATATATTTGACATCATAATATTGACACTTGTTAGCTGGGGGGAGAGAAAGCTGTGAAGAGATATTAAATGGATTCACTTAGAGAAATAGAGTGTGTAACATATCTGATAAGGAGGAGCTAGTTGGATAAAGTTTATAGAGAATCTGGTATTTTATATGTGAAGTATTGTGCCCAGCCACATGTGGACACCAAAACCAAGCGAACACAACGGCAATCTAATAAGAGTAAATGAAAAAAGATAAAATCAATTTTGTGAGCCGATACTGTGAAGAGATAGTTGGTGGACTAGGTATGGGCTAGAGGGAAGACATCAAATCATGTCTGAGGCACCATCAGCTTGCTGTGATCGATGGCGGCCCGGACAAGAGCCATTTCCCGCTCCCGGCTTGACCCATATGCTGTTTGCTGATCATCGGGAAGCAAGGCTAAATAGATGAGTCTGTCAAGGGCCAGATTATCTCTAATTCCCCTTTCCAGTAGCCACACTGCACACTGGCATTTTCTTCAAATCAGCCACCGCCGTTTCTTCTGTAGGATTCGGTTTCTTCCTGGTTCTAGAACCAATCATGAATGCTCTGAGAAACCTTATCACTGAGTGTCAATACCTCCAACATCCTCAATAACAATCTTTATGGAACTATTTAAAACTTGTCACATAAAACAGATCAGGTAAATGGGTTGGTGGAAATAATTACGATATTGAAACCAAATGCTTCTGATTCTTCTATCCTTCCATTAAACTGTCTATCGCGTTTCAGTGATATAGACAAAAGGGAGCCAAAATTAGTAGCACTTTGTGTACTGGTTATACTTCAGCTGTAGTTATAGAGATTTTAATACATTATGGAAATGACATCAGTTGGCAGCTTAATCTGTTGTTGAAATAAATTGATAATGTAGCTCCACGGATTTGTGCCATCTTTACTGTGCTAATATTGACCAGTGACAATTTTGAATTTGTAATAAATTTATTGATGGGCTGTGGTGGTGATTAGTTGCTCTGTTAGGTGGTGTGATATTAAGGAATGCTGCAGTACCTGGGGTCTTTGTCAATTTTGGGTGGACAAATAAGCTGCGCTGGCCTCTCCTCCTGCTCTATTCCACATGAATTATGAGCCTCCAGAGAGAGACACTGGGAATAGGTTCAGCTAGCTCTGCTATTGATTGTTCACAGTAAGGGAGAGCATCTATACCAAACATCTCAGCTAAGACACGCTACAGTCGCTTATGGAGAATTGCAAACCCGATCAAACCTCTGCTCAAACATATTGATTCAACCTTTACGTTTTAAGATAATTATGTTCTCCTCCGTTCACCTGACAAACTTCTAGAGGAAGTCATAATAGGCTAATGTGGCAGCTTACTGTAAGCAGCTATACACTGCTAGCCATATAGGAATGTGGTGTGGGCTTCTAGGAATCTGGTTATCACGACAATACATTTGATGGTATCAGTTATAATATTAGGGATAGACCACAATTCTGAAGTATGTATTATTAAAAGCAATTGGATGGCAGCAGCTGAACATTTATTAAACGTAAAGTTATACTGGCATATCTGGCTGTCTTTTTTTGTGTCAGAGGATAATCAATAAATAACATTAGATTTTAAGTGGGCTGTATGTAGGTGAGACTTAAGCTTGAAATGGAAATCTTCTGACCTATTATTATTATACCCACACAACCCATATGTTCACAAAACCTAAATATGTCATTGTTATTTTTTCATTGCTTTATTTTTTTATACGGAATTAGAGTACAGATGCTATTCCAAAGAAATATTAACAATACACTATATGACTGTATATTCCTGTTTATTTTGACCATCTTTAAGACTAATTTATAGGGGTCACAAATAGTATTTTGAAAGTAAAAACAAACATTCAGATGTAAAGCAAGACAGTATTCTGTCGTAGATAAACCAAAATATTTAGTCATAACCAATTGATCATAATTATCTTGAGTTGTCACTGTACCCCACTATGCCAACCATGCTTACCATTGAAATTAAATGGCTGCTACTGAAATATCTCCCCTGTTTCATGAACTAAGGAGAGTGATCAATCAATCAATCACCTATGCTATCTTTGTCAGAGTTAGTGGCACAAAATTCTTTTAACATGAAAAATCAGTCTGTCAGTAAACCTTATGGACATCTCTTGCCGAACTTATTTAAACAATCTATGTCAATTAAAAGAGGCAGATTGGTTTGAGTGGTCTTGGCATAAATTGGCATTCCATTATTTCCACATTGTTGGACTCCTTGACTAGCTGATCATTATTCAGGGAAAGTTGTATTAAGCCAACTATTACAGAGGACGCATGTATAGAATTAGCCTTTTATGATAGACACTTGTTTGTGTTTTACATACAATTTATTTAAATTGCAGGTGGTTAGCAGAAGCTACCTGTGCCCTGGTGCTCTTTGACCTAAGGGTATCGGCCTGTAAATGTGCTAGATTTGTATAGTTGTTAGATTGGGGTTTTACGTCGTACTCAATGCTATTTCACTAATATGACGGTGTGTCAAGCGGTGAAAGAAACCACATCAAACGAGTCTGGCAACATGCAAGAAACATCAACAAAACAGGACACCACAACAAAATTGGCATTTTAAAATACAAATCATGGTTTAATAATGGTTATCAAGATCAGTATTACTCATAATATCTTCAATCTTTATAGATTTTTTCTGTTGAATATTGGCTGACAACAAACTGTATGCCGACAGTTCAAATATATTCAAAAATAATTTTGTACTCTAACATTCCAACATTTTATTTTTTTTTACAATTTATACTAATTTCATTAAAACTAGAAGAAAAGGGAAAATTGTGAATATCAATGTTATTTTTGATTAGTTCATATTAAAGCCAAAGTGATTTTATTATACATTTGAAAGGTTACCCATAACCAAATTTCTTAGTTATTTCCCAAAGGCATCATGTAAAGCATTCGTCAATATGCTCATAACTTAGAATTTGTTTCTTTCTCGCTTAACTTGATTCAAGTTAAAGAGAAAGAGCCCAGATGCTCGACCATTGACTGCATATAAGCTTTTTTATATATTTTTAATTTGTCCATTTTTATCAACTGGTTTATAGCTTAATTTATAGCCTATTGTTTGTAATATTTTCTCAGGAATATATATATGTTTGTGAGAACAAGTTTTTCTGCCAGTTGTAACCCCTATGTAAAAAGTACCCAGCTGTTAAACTGTGTACAGTACATTGTTATGTAATAACCTTGTTAGTTTTTGTGTATTATATTGATGTAAGAAAAGACTTCAAACTGGGACTACATTAGTCACATTAATCAGACAAAGAATCCTTTTATGTGGCATTAATCTGCCTTTTAATATGTCAAATTATACTTGAATAGCTTTGGACATATATTTGTTTCCTTTATAAAATGACCGATTTTGGTAATTTAAACAAAGAGCATAATTAAACATACTGACACACAAGGAAGATCAAAATCATTGTAAGGATTTTCAGGCAGCATTGGGTACATGTATGTTTCAAGAAGTTGAACTTTATTATGATACTTTGAAAGGTAAATAGAACACTATTTATTTTATAATTTGTTCTTGAAAACCCTGTACAGAAAACTATTAAAATTTTAAAGTCATACATGATATTAAAACTATTGAGACTAGATTAATGTGCTAGAATAACATACGGTGAGAACAATGCATAAACTCAGCTAAACATCAGGCCAGGTACAATATTTTCAGCTCTCTTCAAAGCGAAAGTTTAATACAGCGTTAGACATAACATCATCTGGTAAAAACAAACCTTTAATCCTAGAAGTTTTGATCAACTAGTAAGTTAGTATTGCTAAAGTAAAGCTTTAACTTTAGACAGAAATAACTCCCAAAATGACTAAAAAACTTGTCCTGAAAAGTCACTGTCGGCTCCATTTTAAAAGCAAAAGCCTCAGATTGTAGCAATATATATTATTGTTATGTAAGTGATTTTACCTGAACCCCTGAGGCTACATTTGACCAAAGGGGCGGAGTGATTTCCTGTCTTTACCTTTCCTTTAATAGACACTAATTCTGCAGGAAACACTCAAACTATGTTCTAATTTTGTTCACTCCATCTTGTAAAACGTGTTTGACTGCAGGCTAGCTTTCATTCATAAAATATCCACTACTTAACTCTCTGATCAACAGTAGGTATAATTTACAGTAAGTACTTCAACTTGGTTTCAGATGATAGTGTGTATGTAAGTAAATATATCTTTTCCAGTCATTAATATCTTTGAAAAATTTGGTTAAATTTTTAAATTTTAAATAATCTTTCGAATATAACCCAGAAGTAGTGTTTATATCCGTCCCAATTAAATTTCTTTTCTGTGCAGTATTTAATTTGTGGGAATAGCCAGCACTAAAAAAGTCAGCCTGTGAATTAAGATATCCTTTGACAAATGTATATTCAAAAAGTTTGCCAAAAGGGTTAAACATTTTAGGGTTTTACTACATATAAGTTCATATATAGCAAAAACTGGGTTATGTGGTATGTAATCTGTTAAACGTGTTTCTATTATTATGATAGCTAAGGGATATTGATTTTTACTAAAACTTATATTGATTATTTTTTAATCTAGTTTGTATGCATCACTTAAAAAAAATTTAAAATGTACGCGTTGAAACAACCATAGTATTGCGTAAACTCCAATCAAAGAAATAAATTATAAGCCCAGTTTTAAGAACAAACCTATCAAATAGATTAATAAAGTTTTATCTCACATTTTGTAACTTAATTCTCCATTTTATCAACAAATATCTAATCGTAGATTATAAACATACAAAACTTCTAAATCTAGAATTGAATTGTTTTCACTAATTTTAGTACCTATGTTAGCCCTATGTCACTTTGCTTTGGCATAGACCAGCACTATCTCTCCATTTCATACCCTGACATAACCTACTCTAACACAATATTTAGTGTTGTCATTGTTATGTCATATCAGTACCTGTTAATGGATTTATCACCTGTAATTTTCCACCTGTGAACTATGTAAAGCAAACATGTATCAATCATCAGAAGATTTTATTATACGGGTTTTGGGTGTTTAATTTACGGCTCTGTTGAGTTATATGTCAATTGGGTATTAGAGATGACCCATTTTAGTGTGTTCTGCATTGAGCTAAGAATAACTCGTATCATATCTGTGATGGCTTCTTTGATTTATTACCTGTGGTTATTTGAACAAAGTCCACTAAAGTCTGAACAGGTAATACATCATTAGGCTTTAAAAAATATAGTTCGGCTTTGTTTACTTCATTTTGTATCCCAACATTTGTTATACTCTCAATAATAATAATAAATTATTATGCATCATTCCATTTCTTACATGAACATACAGTAGTTTGTTTATTTTATTTTTTCAAAATTAATAAAGAAGTTTATAACCATGAGCAATCACTTTGTTCGTCATAACTTTCAACACCATAATGCAGTTCAGATCCAGTCGTCTGACATTGCCTTTTAGACACATGAATTATATTCAAACAACATTTCCCATATTTCTGATCTCCAATGTTCTGTTCAAAGTACGGCTTAAGTCCCCAATCAAACAAATCAATGTGCCATTTAGTAGTGTACTAGTCTATGCTCAAGGTATTTTGATATGAAAGTAACATTGTACAATCCCTTCAAGCTGTCATTATAAACTATCTATATATTATCCTGCTCAGTCATGATTTATTCATACTTCGTCAATTGTCTTGTATTATGTTACAGTAGTTACATTGTTGCTAACATGTGCAGCTATGTATAACGAATATTGCTTTGTAAATATATGCTGTACCAGTGAAAAACAGTTATTTTTCTGTGCTGTAGTGTGTTGTCTAGTTATCAGTTATTATACTATAAATGTACTAAAATTGAGTTCTTTTATTTGCTGTTTACTCAAAAAGTAATGCAAACAATTTTTCCTTCAAATTTCAACCTGAAAATGATTGCTGTTTTGTAGGTGGTCAGTAAAGTGTCCGTTCAGCCAGGCTATGATCTTGACTTGGGCTATCGGCTATTAGCAGTATGTGCTGCCCACAGGGAGAAGTTCTCACCCAAGTCAGCAGGTAAGTCTTCCAGTAACTTGTCTTGTTAATGGGTTCAAATCCCCAGATACTTAGTGTTCTAATGTCTTCCTGCACAGATTGCTCCTGTTTGTATTGATTGTCCATCTAAGCCTGTGTCAGCCTTCTCTATCACCAGGAAACATAAATACCAAATGAGTGAAATAATATTGCGTACAGTGTAACACCTGCCTAAGAAATGGGAAATTAAACTGTGCTTTATGCTAGTTAATCTAGTAACGCCACAGGTAGTTTACTTTCTAATGCTGCTTGCTCCATCAAAAGGAAACAAATATTCTGTGTGAGCGAAACTGTATTGAGTACAGTTCCACACCTGGCAAACATAAGGATTCAGAAGAGGTGATGGTAATGTTCAATTTTTTTCCAGGTTTTACAACTAAAGTATTCCTGTCATTTATACAAGACAAAAAATGAGAATCGTTTCAATGGAATCGATTTCAGTTTATTTCAGTCAAATTGTCATTAAAACTGAACGATTATGCTGACATCAGTCAGTACAATATGCCATACAGTGTTGTGTGCAATTCATGTTGAACAATTATGGCCCATAAACTTTCCTGTACAATTCAGTCTACAATTCAGAGATAAAACACAAACGTCGCATAAAATATCTTTCCACATATTATTTGCAAATTCTCTTCGTAAAATAGGCTTGCACTATTCAAATATCATACTTTAACATGTTAAATTATTCTAATCAGATGCATACAAGATGACATTAATTCAGAGCTTAGTCCGATCACCAGATTAGGAACAGAAGCATGTTAATGGAGATGTACTTTTGTTGTAGATATCTTAAAAGGCAATGTGTGAAAGTCCTGTAAAAGCAGGACATATTATTTGGTGGTAATGGGTATTTGGGTTCTGAGTAATTTATATTCGTTTTATCCCAAGAATTACAATGGAGTTATATCGCCAGAATATATATAGTTCTAATTAAATATATGAAACAAGATCTTTGTATTAATCAGAAGAAGTTTCCTATCTGATTTATCAGTTATCACCGGATGAGTATACTTTGAGCGGCAGGGTCGTAACCATGAAAACCAAGAACGTGGCTTATGAACACCAAAAGTGTACTTTTAATGTAATGTGTCAAGTATTTTGTTAAAACCTTTTTTATCAATATGCCTTTATATGGAAAAATATAGTCGAAATGTATTCATTTGTTTAAGAAACTTGCATTTTCAGCAAATTCAGCTATATAGCTTTTTAAACAATTTAAACCCAAGATAATTAGCCGGTTCCTAATTTTATTTAGGTGTTGAAAGTGTTAATTGTTCCAGTGTCTTTTATTTCTATGATATAGTGTGAGGTAAACAAAAACAAAAGTGTTTTTCAAACAAACGCTTAACATGTTTTAAGTATAACCATTGTGAAATGTCCACGGTTTATAAAACACTTACCTCTAATGATTACACACCTTTGTCATCACATGCTCAAAATATTCAGCAATACAAGGGAAGGTGTGAAAGCCAACAGTGCTAAAATGTCAGTTCCAATAATAAAACAAATAAATAAATTAATATGGGATTCTTCTTAATATTAATCCAAAAACTGCTATTAAAGTAAAATTTTGCAGTGATCCTTTATTATGATTCAGTTGCAAAATTAAAACAAATAAATAAATTAATATGGCATTCTTCTTATCTTAATATTAATCCAAAAACTGCTATTAAAGTAAAATCTTGCAGTGATCCTTTATTGCGAGTCAGTTGCAAAATTTAAACAAATAAATAAATTAATATGGCATTCTTCTTAATATTAATCCAAAAACTGCTCTTAAAGTAAAATTTTGCAGTGATCCTTTATTATGATTCAGTTGCAAAATTAAAACAAATAAATAAATTAATATGGCATTCTTCTTATCTTAATATTAATCCAAAAACTGCTATTAAAGTAAAATCTTGCAGTGATCCTTTATTGCGAGTCAGTTGCAAAATTTAAACAAATAAATAAATTAATATGGCATTCTTCTTAATATTAATCCAAAAACTGTTATTAAAGTAAAATCTGTTAATTTAATTACAAGGAATCTGTTGTAGAGATGAATCAGCAGTTCTATAACACATATCTGGAGTATTCCTTTCTCAGTTTTACGTTTTGTATTATAACTGATTCCAGTTTTGAATGGAAGTCAAATTTTTTTAAATATAGTTTTTTTGGTTTAATTTTCAATTTGGAAACACATTTTCAGTCATTATTATCCTTGTGTTACGAAGAAATAATCAAGAGCAAGTTAAACATTATAACAGCTGATCTCCAAAATCTTGACTATTAGAGATTAGGAACTGCAGTTTGGAATTGAGCCCTGTGGATTTTTGCATTGTTTCTCACTGGATGCAGGTATAGATGTAGATGATAGTTTTAATGTGTTGAGGGTAACTACTAATAGTAGGTACATGATTGTTGCTTTAAACAAGATGTAAGGGATGTCGCGATTAGTTTTGATTTAATTTATTTAAAAGATACATCACACACACACATGTAGATTAAAATAAAATGGTGAAGTTTACTGATCTGTGTGCAGATATTATAAGGATACACAGAAACAACATTCCATTTAGTCTGTTTAAGTTTGTAAGTTTAACTGGTGTTTAATGTTGTTATGAAGGGTATTTCTCTGATTTTACAACTTTTCATTGTTTTAGAAAAACTATTAGGAAAGCCCTTAAACAACTTGGAACGCACCAATAATATTCACTTGTATACTTTGTGTCTACAAGCGGCTTCCAGTAGGGTAGGTGCATGTAACGACCCTATTCACAACAAACTAAGACATGAGTAATGGCAACTTTCCATGAATGTGGCAACCGGTTTAGGGAGAATATTCCAGCAATGAGACTAATGTAATAGGTATCTGATGATCTTGATCAATAGAATACCGGGTACTCTCTGTGTAACATTTACTCTAAACCAATTGTATAGATTTAAAAGGCTAGTATTTTGCTTAGATAAAACCATTGAACTATACAAAGACGCACTTATAAAAATTGGGTCATGTTATAAATCCTTGCAAAACTAGTATTGAATAGTTTACACAGATCTGTTTGGAGTGGCATAGAATAAGAGAAACCACCAACTAGAAAGCCATGTTGGTAGAGATAATATATTTCAGCTTTATTTTGCTAAATCAGTCAAACATATATATATCTTATATGTTACATACATGATGGCATAATAAAGCTGAAATATATTAGCTATGCTGACATGACTTCAGGGTTTCTCTTATTGTATGTTATCTTGGATACCATTGAGACTTTATCTTACTTGATATTAGCAAATTCATTTTTACTGAAAATAATGCTGTATAGCTAACAAATATATCTTCTTCTTGTGTGCAATTTTAATCTAAGAAAAACAAATTTGATGCAAAAAAAAAAGGTAATGTTTGCTAACTTTAACTAATACAGTTTTCATTGACCTTGTTTGGGGGCACTTAAGATGATGAATAAACATGTGGCGGAAAGTACTAATCAATCAATCAATTAGTCATTGTTGAATAAAGATAACAAATCTCATAATGGGTGAATTTGTAGAAAGAGTTTTTGAGAAGTGTTGAGCTACTTGTGTTGTTATTATCAATATTATTTAATATTATTGTTAAGTTTGCAGTGCTATCACATATGCTATATATTAAGCACTGTGTTATGTATTCTTAGGGCTGAGCTGCCGTGTTTCCAGGACATTAGGTGTGTGTTTGCTATAATCTGCCCTGTTCTTTTCTCCACCAGTTAAGGTGGGTTTGTTTATTAGTGAGATTCTATGAGAGCTCTTCAGTGTCTGTTTGTATAGAAGTGACCCCACCCCTTAACTCTGTTTCTGTGTGAATTGGTTGCTCAGAGGTGGCCTACTTTGTCAACCTGTTACCTGTATCAAGGTATTAACACAGGTAATGTCAGACTTATGTTTTACACACACAAATAATTAAATACCCTAAAAAATTATAAGCTTTCTCCACATTAAAAAAAAAACCAGAACATTGTGGCATTAAGTGATGATGCATAAAAACCTGTGTTTATTTTCAATCTTTTTTTCATAATCAGAGTAGTTTTATTCAAAGATGAAGAATTTCCCTTAGCCTTTTACTGTGCATTGTTAATCAATAATTTTGGCACTGCTTTATTACCAATTAGAAGGGTATGCTAAAGAAACCTAAAGGCCAATAACACTAAACCAACAATCAGTGGATACATAATACTTGATAGTTTTCCAGATTTTCAGTTTCCAGATCTGATGTAATTGAATGCAACCTGGATAATATTATCTATTCAAACCTTCATCCAGGGAATCTGTAGCATGAATAAATCTGTTGCTGTTATATGCCCTCTGAAACAGTGACGTCAGATTCGGAACCTCTGTGCGTCATTACTGGGCTAATATGAGCTGACCTAGCCTCAATACGAGATGAACTCTCCCAATAAGACTTTGTCAATATCAAGCTGCTTTGTGATATCCTATTGCAGGCTGCTGAGTTGTTATGCAGGCAGCAGAATACTCAATAAATCATACTAAGTCATGTAACAGGTTATCAATGTACCTCTTAAACTGACAGATAATTTTGTTAAACAGAGATTTGATTTTAACTTAAATAATTAGAGAATTTAGAGTAGTGAATTACCACAGACTGCTGCATGAGGCCCTGTGTAAATAAATGTCTACAAAACACCATCAAACAGATTGACTGCTCCTTGCACCTGATAGGATCAAGGTACACTGCACTGTCATTGCGATGGCAATTATCTGAAACAGCTATATGGCATAAATGGCTTCACATGTGGAAATGAAAATTAAACTCACAAAAAAAGACAATAAGATTTATCAGTCTAATTATAAGAGTGATAACACAGAATATTATTAATAGGGCCTTCGAACACATTCCAAGTCATAGCAAACCAATCAATCACTATTCACTAATTTAAAACAGTGTTACCTTCAACCGAATTTAATGATGTTATTAGAAACATGTGTTATCACAAATTCAATTCTTATAAATTTTTATAAAAATTACAATATTTTGAAATGTTAACTTGCATAAGGTTTTTAAATAAATTATTCCTTAAATTTTTTTTTGTATTAGCAGGTGGGTGGTTGGGGGTCTCCTGTGCCCTGGTGCTCTCTGAGCTTAGAGGCACAGGATGTTGATTTGTTGTGGTGTCCTGTTCTGTTTATGTTATGTAAATGTTTTGTCCTGCCTTGCATGTTGCCAGCGTCGTTTACGGTGGTTTCCTTCACCGATTGGGCTGGTACGAGGTCAAATAAGTGAAATAACCTTGAGTACATAAACCCCAATCAAACAAAAACAAACAAATATTTTTGTACTTTATTGTATTTAGAGTATGTTTGCATTTCAATGGATATATTTTTATCATTATGTATAAGACATTAATATTTATTTTCTAAACTAATATGGCTGACTATAGATTTGTTTGGTTGGGGTTGCCAGCCCAAAAGGTGACGGAAACCATCGCAAACGACGCTGGCAACATGTAAGACAGGATAAAATATTAACATAACATAAACAAAACAGGACCCCACAACAAATCAGCATCCTGTGCCCCTGGGCTCAGAGAGCTTCAGGGCACAGGAAGCTCCCACAACCACCTGACTATAGAAGTCACACTAATAAATTGTAACTCTAATCCACTTATCCAGCTCAACTTCAGGACTAGTCTCTATTGTAAGGGAAGTAACTCTGATTTACAACTCTGTATATCTCATTTCAAGGTACACATTGAGCTCTATTCACTGCTGTCCATTCTCTGAAAAACACGCTTACCATTTAATTTGAATGTCCTGTTACAAGTTGTAAGGAACAATAACTATTTAACATGTTATTCTTCAAAGAAATTGTTCTTAGCCCTTGACGGACTGATAGAACTGTTTATCTTAATTTTATTTTTATAGGGAAAAAGAAAAAAAGTTTAGGGTAGTGTTTAAGTTTAATCGCATTTAGAGGATTATTTTGGATTTTTAGCCTGTACAGTTTTGTGTGATTTTATAATGTTTATTAACCTTTTGCTACTTTATCGGGTGTAATTTTGAGTTATCTCTGGATTAGAGGTGTTCTATATGTTTTTGCTTTCTTTGAATACAGTGAAATAATAGGCTAGATGTTTTTTTGTGCGTGTCAAAAGTGTAGCAACATAGGCCTTTATCTGAAGCCATCTGGGTGGGTATGGTTGTGGAAAGAGAGGGGGGGTTGTCAAGACATATGGGTCACAGAAAGGCAAGATTTCATTCTGCTCTTTGTGCTGTGTATCAAGGTTAGAAATGAGGGAAGTCTGACTGCCCCTCTCCCTCTTTGCCCAGCTGCCTTTGTCCCAGGCCAGCCAGCTACCCACCAAACAGCATCTGCCATTGGAAGCCAGCTCTCTTAACCCAAACTGCTACAGTCTTCAGACAGATATCACTGTAGCCCCAGCATCCACAGACACTCTTATTTGCCAACACTGATAAATCAATTAATGTATTTTTAGTACCGTACGTCAAGAAATTGTGCACTACTGGATAAAACATGTAATGGCACATCTAATGTAACATGGCTTAAAGGTTTTCTTTCTTGTTGCCCACTATGTGTTTTATTGTCCATTTTACCTGCTTTAATATGTTAGAAGGTTGACCTGTATTGTGTATAATAGAATCATTGGCTGGAACAGGATTTCTCATTGTTGGAGAGTTATGATGTGTGGGCCCCCTCCCGTGTAGCCCCAATCATTGCTGTCCTTGTGTTACTGTGTACTGTACATGTATACAGCGGCAAACAGTTTGTTATGCAGATTACCAGGCCACTCATTAACATTCATAAATACACAGCCAACTGACTGAGCTCTGCTTTCTTGGGGCTGCCAACACTGCTTATGACTAAGACAAACTAGCTAAACAATCTGAAGGCTTCACTCGCCTTGTATCCTTCACTGAGCGTAATAGGCCACAAAGAGTCTTCAATTGGCTGTCTTAATCAGCCTGAGATAGCTGATACAGACAAAGGCTATGGGAAATAGATTGAGTGTATTGCCCAGAAAGGAATGTCGTGTCCCCCCCTCTAGTTCCCCAGCTAATGTGTGACTGGAAGAGTGCATGACCTCTAGCTTTAGAAGAGAATGCCCCAGAATACACATGCAGAGTGGGAAGAAAAGCATTGTTCAGAGAGAAGCACTGAGTGGCTAGCTGACTCTATCTTACACCGGCTACTCCAACTTGATTGAGACTATTACCTGTGTATACAGACAAGTTTACTTATATCAGTGTGATTATCAGGAAGGTCTGCAGTCAGCATGGAGGGGCAGACATGGTAAGATTTTCATTAATACACCACTCATGATTGCATAAAGAAAGTTGATCACTTTTACTCTTGTCCAGAAGAAAGCTAACTCCTCAAGACGGCACAACAACAACATGGCTAAACTGACCACTAAGTTAAAGCGGTCATCAGTGTTTGTGTATACAATCTTTATCATTGATTTGTCCAGTGTGCTGCTATTGAATCAATTGTGCTCTGTGTCCGCTTTAAATCTACTCAGCATTGCCATTTATTGTCAAAACATTGTTTGAAAAGTAAATGTTTACAACAAGGGCCCTAAATATGTAACTGCAGGGTTATACCATAGGCTTTATATATTGGCTTGTCAATAGATTGTGCAGCATATACTTGCATATCATGTACTTTATAAATTTCCCAAACAACATTTGATGACAAGGTTTTTAATAAGCATTCACTGTTTTTGAGTTTCTAAAAAAAAGAAAAAAGAACCCACTGTTAATATTGTCTCTTGTTTCCCAATTTTTATGAAACAAGCGTGTCCTTTTTTAGTGACAACAGTTGCTTTATGGTGTCAGCTCCATATTGAAAACAGCGATTAGGTGTTTTAGTGTATTCATGTAAAATCTATTTTCAAAATTGAATATATTTTGTCATAAGTTTTTGGTGTTTGAGAGAATACACTTGTAAGCGTTTGTAATCCAAGTCGGTGGAATCCGGATGCAGAGCAAGTTGGACAAAAAAGAAATAAAGAAATAAAATGCAGACAAACGATTTGATGCACTGATTGTTTTGATTGTGAATGTCAAGCTAAGTGTCTCCTGTGTCAATTTTATTCTATGTAAAGAGGTGAAACAACCATAAGTGCAACCGTACCATAGCCAATCAGATCTAGCCTGTACTGTGCCGGCATCTTACTGGACAATTGTCAAGGTTTTCATCTTTCATAAATTCATATCCGCACTTAAAATCAATCACAAAGTGTATGATAATTCATTAGCCTTTACTTACAAACGTTAAATGTAGCTAATATTGTAAGTTATATTACCGGTCGTTTTAATGGAGCTGGAGCTGTTTCGCCTTTTGTGAATTGTATGATGGGATGTCTCGGGTAGAAAGTCACATCAATATTGGACTTTGATGTTTCTTTGCTGTGGGCAATATTGCGACCTGGTGTTTGTTAACTTCGTTCTACTAATCACTTATCGTCAACGGAGATTACCTGTTACTATGGTAACATGAGAAACCATTACATATATATGGTACCGCTACCTAATTCCTGGCTTGACATTACATGGACTTTTTTTAAATTTAAGAATCACCCCCATCCTCTCGTCGTTTTAAACTTCCACATAAATGTACTTCATGCAGGAAATTGAGGCTAATTTCATTATATATAAGTCTGACTTATTACGTTTTGTTTGCTCCTTAATTAATGGCTTCAGTTAATCAGAACTACAATATTGAACAGTACAGTAATGTATACGTCTTCTGAGCAGCTATCAGAAAATTATGTGGGCAGATGCTAAACAAATGTATAGTAAGCCCCCAGCTTTGCTTGTATGTATGTATGTATTAAATTAATTAATTTCTTCTCTGACAAAGGTAATTTAATTTTGACTTGGCGACTCAATATACATTTATGCAATATGTAAAACAGAACGTATGCCACTGCTCATTTATATGGTACAAATGAAACCGAACAGATGTAAACAATGAATACAAACAAGTACAATAGACTTTTATACATGTATCCATGTCTGTGATGCTTTATTTACAATATCCTAACTGCCATGTCAAAATAGCACAGCCTTGACTGTGTAAATGTAAACAGAGTGAACTACTCTTGACCGAGAAACCCTCACATATAATATATAAGCTTACAAGAACATAATTTTTTAATCGGGTTTAACAGGAAATTTTTCATATGTAGGTGTGTTAAGCAATGATCCACAAGTAATTGGATAAGTCAATAAAATTTAACAAGAATGTTCCCCTGGAAATTATTGATGAACTCTCTATAAATTTAGTAATTAATGATCCACAAGTAATTGGATAAGTCAATAAAATTTAACAAGAATGTTCCCCTGGAAATTATTGATGAACTCTCTATAAATTTAGTAATCTCTAGTAGAGGTATGACCAGTTTTTGTGTTTGTATACATGCATCTGTAAAGTCCATGAAAACGGAAAGATACATAGGAGTGTTCATGTAAATTGTATTGTCAATATAAGATAAATAACTACACAGAGAACCCCTTAATTTACATAATGATGCAATGTGTGATAGAACTTGCAGAAGTCAGCATTCAGGTTCTATGATAAAACCATGAGTATCCATACATATACGAGGCAAGCATAATTATCTTTCTTAACATTTATACAAAAATATATATGATAATAGGAGGCAAACAAAATGTTCTTTCTCTGCATTTATACAAAAATATATATGATAATGCAGATAGAAATTTAAATGAAATCTTTTATCATTTTTCATTATGTATTTTGTTATTCCTGAGCACGTGACGCAACTAATAAAGCTATAAATAAAGCTATGGAGTAAGCTATTAAGTGAAATTGTCATTTGTTGTGTACTTTACTGCTACGGCTATCAGCTGATTGTCAAACACTGTCAAGGGGAGATAATTATTGGTAACTAATAGCACCCGCTTAAAATGCTTGTACTGCTTGTAGGTCTATTCACCAGATCTTATGAGTAATTTAAGACAGGCACATTAGATGAGTTTTTTTATAAGATCCAAAAATTGATTCAATAAATCATGATTTAACATTGATAAATTAAAACCTATTTTTTCTCCTAAACCTGGTAAATGAACAATAGTGAAATTCAGATAAGACTGAAAGTATTTTAATTGTAAACATGGACTAAAACAGAGAAAGGGATTGGAGGCATTTCAGAAAAATGGAGCATTCCATTTTCTCCATTTAACAATTCGTAAACTTAAAAAAAAGTAAAAAAAAAATAAAATAATAAAAATAAAAAACAAAACTGAAAAAATAGCGATTACTAAAAATCAAAAGTTACATACATGTACAAGACTTGATGGAGGTTACATGTTCTTGTGGTTTAAAGTATATTTCTTGTGTAGTTGTCATAACTTACAAGGCCTATTGCTAGCTTCATGATTTGAGTCATTATTATTAATGTTTTAGGTTCTTAGATATAGTTTGTTATGTACAGATATAGTATGTAAAACATTTTTAATGAGTAATGTAGTTTTGAGCTGTAGGATGGGTAGATAGTGATAGACCCTAACAAAGAACATGTAGGTTGTGTTGGGAGCTATTTATAGGTCATCATGTAGTCCACTTGGTCTTTCCAGTTATAAATAGTGGGATATGTAGAGGTTAACAGGAGATGATAATCAGCCTATTCTTTATGACTCTGTATTCATAAGTAAAATTCACCCAGTGTTTTATAGTGTAAGCAGGTTGTCTTCTTGATTTAATACTAATTACATTACACTGTAATCTAGATTACATGTGACTGATGTATCTGCTGTATCATGGTCAGGACATTAGAACTAGTATATACACTCTTGTCGCATGGTAATGGTGTTCTGTCATAATTGTCAGTTGGTTACACTTGGTAGCCTACTGATATATGTTACCTTTTTCCAGCAGCTCAATTTGTTCCTGATTGTTCTAAATGTATCTGGTAACTAAATGTAATGTGGTTCATTCATTATGAGGATACAAAATTAAGTCTAGCTAAACTGTCGACTCATTGACATGGCAGCTTTAAATTAAGACTATATTGTTTTGAGCTTTATCTCAAGAACTCAACATTGACAAAACAAAGTCAAATTACGATAAAATGACATCAATAGGGCTGGCCACAGATTGCTAATGATAATATGTAGTTTGAAGTATCTACAACTTCTAACATTTTATCAGAAAAAGAGTTAAAACGGCTAACAACAGGCTAACTTAAAATGAAGTTTAAATGGGATCTGTTCGTCATTCAGTTAGAGCTCTAGGCTGTTTGAGGTTAATATATTAGTAGTAGAAATTCTAATACTTGATAGTGGCATGGTTTTACAAGGCTTCTTATAGGTTTTCCACCATATTGCTTCTGGCAAATTTATTATAAAAATGAACTACCCTTGAGTACGACGTTAAAAAACAATCAAATAAATAATTATAATATTTGTATAAATACTGAGAATAAGATCATGGAATTAGTCATTAAAACCTTGAATTAAAGCAGCTAAACAGACAACATATAAACATCCTACATAAAACTGATGGAATTTCATGTGACAAATTAGGCCCTAAGAAGATTGTTTGTGTTGTGTTGTTGGGGATATTAGAGATACAAAGTGTAAGGATACAGTACAACCCACGGATTGAGTCACACCCACACAGCCATGTGTACGTAGAGAGGGCGGGGTCACAGACCTACCATATCTACCAATTTGTTTCTATTTATAAACATTGAATCAGTGTCACAGATTTGTGCTCTCTAGTCAGCTGATTTATTATCAGACATCTTTATGAATAGGTTTTAATCATTGCTCCACACAATCTTTTCCATACAGCGCACTTAAGAACGGTGTAAAACCTCAATCAAACAAGTGATCCAAACATCGCAGGTGATTGGGGGGTAGCCATCTCTGCCCTGGTGCTCTTTAAGCTTAGGGTCAGCAGGAAGCTGATTTTTTGGTGGTGTCCTGTTTTTCATCCTGTAAATGTATAACAATGTCGTTTAGGGTGATTTCCTTCGCCTAGTAAGTAGACTGACACGCTGAGTGAAATAACCTTAAGTACTGCTTAAACCACTATCAAAAAAACCTTCTATACATCAATATGTATACAAGTTGAGTATGTGTCTTTCCACGCGTTGATTCAGTGACCATAAACCATTTAGCCGATCCAAAGGTTTTGTTTGTGAAAACCATACAAAGAAATGATGCAAGGGAGGTTGTGAGGAAACTGTTAAAATGGTTTTTCACACTTCATTCTGGATAATTCAACTCTAATGCTAATTAATCACCAACGTGTAACTGTATTGGCTGCTCCATAATATTTAAGCTTAAGGATTGTTTAGTATGAGTGAAACATTTATCCACTCTAGGCCATACATTCAATGAATATTATTACACTCCCCTCCCTACCTACAAGATCTTGAGCCATATTAATTGTAACACACAGGCTCTATTAGTTAACCTCTGTCTCCACCAAAACACACACAATACATTAAACACCACCATGATGTGACTGGTGTTAAAAATAATAGCTGTGATATTTTCTGGTAACAAAAAGTTAAAGAACTCCACAATTTAATTAACACTGCATTAGTCAATAACAGCATACTGTAAGCTAAATGTGTACAGAAGTCATTTAAATTTAGACATCTTCCATTTAAATTATCAAGTGAAATGGAAATATATATAAGCTTTGATCCTATCCTTTGTATTCAAAGAAACCATACTTCTCCATTTCAGTTAGCTTATGATAGTATTTTCTTCCACTTACATGTATACTGTTTCAGTCTGGATATGTGTTTATATATGTAGAGATGAATCTTCAAGTAGTTATATAGGGAAATGAGTTTGCCTTTTTACGTGTATTCTGTGTTCTGACAATCACTTGACCATATCACAATTAAATATTCATCACATACATGCTTTGGATCTGAATAGTTATACATAATTAATAGCTGGAAAAGGGCATAAGGGAAATGCTGTGTGCTGTCCGGCTTGATGACATCAATACATAACATCAATGCAAATATATAGTCTCTTAGTCTCTCCATATGTTTTTGTCAGTTTATTCCTTTAATGTTACATGTATAAATCAGTTATTGTAACAGCCTTCATGTAGTAGTTACACATGGAGCTATCTATTATAGCATTATTGATAAACACTGTCCTTATTTCTCTGTGATTGAAGGCCATATGTGAATATCTATATATATATCATGATACATATATTGCCTTTTCTCGAGATACGCCTTTAGGTTATCCAGAACAACTCGAGATTTAGGTCTATCTAGA